>JAMZAV010002771.1:0-122007 GCA_024449915.1 Sweltsa coloradensis
GCAAAATCGTGTGCAAAATTGTGCAAAAAGTGTGCAAAAATAGGATATAAGTTTGCACATGAAATTCGTATTTTACGAAAACCATTAACTTGGCTCAGCCAAAATGAAGTTGTCCTAACTTTTTAATGTTGCTTGTGCCCAAATCAAAATTGGTTGTGCAAAAATGTGCAAAAAGTGTATAGGTTTTGACATGAAAATCCATTTTGTTGTTCTAGCATTAACTTGGCTCAGCCAAAATGAAGTTGCCGTAACTTTTTTGTGTTGCTTGTGCAAAAATCGAAGTTGGTTGTGCAAAATTGTGCAAAAAGTGTGCAAAAATATTGCATAGGTTTTGACATGAAAATCCATTTTGGTTGTTCTAGCATTAACTTGGCTCAGCCAAAATGAAGTTGCCGTAACCAAGGTCTGCTGGATCTCCGCCTAGCGGAGGATCGTCTAACTCTCTAGGCCACACGAGCGAGTTAGACGAGCCTCCGCCAGGTGGCGGAGATGTAGTAGACCTTGGCCGTAACATTATTGTGTTGCTTGTGCAAAAATCGATGTTGGTTGTGCAAAATTGTGCTCAAGTGTGCAAAAATATAGTACAAATATGCACATAAAATTCGATATTTTACGGAAATCATTAACTTGGCTCAGCCAAAATAAAGTAGTAAGTTTTCAGTGTTGCTTATGCAAAAATCGACACTGGTTGTGCAAAATTGTGCAAAACGTGTGCCAAAATAGGATATTAGTTTGCACATGAAAATCCATTTTGGTTGTTCTAGCATTAACTTGGCTCAGCCAAAATGAAGTTGCTGTAACTTTTAGTGTTGCTTGTGCAAAAATCAAAATTGGTTTGCAAAATTTGCAAAAAAATGTGCAAAAATATGTAAGGTTTTTGACATGAAAATCCATTTTTGGTGTTCGACATTAGCTTGGCTCGCCAAAATGAATTGGGCCCTAACTTTTTTGTGTTGCTTTTTGCAAAAAAAAAACGAATTGGGGTTTTGCAAAAAATTTTGCAAATAGTGTGAAAAAATTTTGGGATTAGTTTTCACATGAAATTCTTATTTTTAAAACCATTTACTTGGGTCAGCCAAAAAGTAGTTGCCCGTAAATTTTTTGTGTTGCTTTTGCAAAAATCGAAAATTGGTTGGCAAAATTGTGCAAAAAATGTGCAAAAAATTTTGGTATAAGTTTTCAATAAATTGTTATTTTGAAAACCTTAACTTGGCCACCAAATGAATTGTCTAACTTTTTTGTGTTGCTTGTGCAAAAAAGAAATTTGGGTTTGCAAAATTGTGCAAAAAATGTGCAAAAATATGCTAGGTTTTGAAGAAAATCCTTTTGGGTTTTTCTAGCATTAACTTTGGCTCGCCAAATGAAATTTCCCTAACTTTTTTTTGTTTCTTGTGCAAAAAACGTTGTTGGTTTTCAAAAATTGTGCAAAAAGTGTTTCAAAAAATGGTATAGTTTGCAGATGAAAATTTTAAATTTTTTAAAAACCCTTTCTTTGGGTCAGCCCCAAAAGAATTGTCGTAATTTTTTTTGGGGTTTCTAGTGCAAAAATCAAAATTGGTTGTGCAAAAATTGTCAAAAAATGTGCAAAAATATGGGATAGGTTTTGACATGAAAAACCATTTTGGTTTTCGGCATTAGCTTGGGTCAGCCCCAAAAGAAGTTGCCCTAACTTTTTTTGTGTTTCTTGTGCAAAAAACGAAATTTTGTGCAAAAAATTTTGCAAAAAGGAGCAAAAAAATGTTAAATTTCCACATGAAATTCGTTTTTTTGAAAACCATTAACTTGGGGGGTCAGCCAAAAAAAAAGTTTTCGTAACTTTTTTGTGTTTTCTTTTGCAAAAAAAAAGTTGGTTTGCAAAATTGTGCAAAAAAAGTGCAAAAATATGGCATGGTTTTGAATTAAAAACCTTTTGGTTGTTCAAGCTTAACTTGGCTAGCCAAATGAAGTTGCCGTAACTTTTTTGTGTTGCTTTTGCAAAAAAACGAAGTTGGTTGTGCAAAATTGTGCAAAAGTGTGCAAAAAATATGGTAAACGTTTTAACATAAATACGTTATTTTGAAAACCCTTAACTTGGGTCAGCCAAAATGAAGTTTTTCGTAAATTTTTGTGTTTCTTTTGCAAAAATCGAAGTGGTTATGCAAAAAATTTTGCAAAAGGTGGCAAAAATATGGATAATTTCCCCATGAAATCGTTATTTTGAAATCCATTAACTGGCTCAGCCAAAATGAAGTTGTCGAACTTTTTGTGTTTCTTGTCAAAATCAATATTGGTTTGCAAAATTTTGCAAAAAATGTGCAAAAATTGGCATTGTTTTGACATGAAATCCATTTTGGTTGTTCCAGCATTAACTTGGTCAGCCAAAATGAAGTTGGCGTAACTTTTTTTTTTGTTGTTTTGCAAAAATCGAAGTTGGTTGTGCAAAATTGGCAAAAAAATTTGCAAAAAAATGGTATAAATTTTCACATGAAAATTTGTTTTTTGAAAACCATTAAATTGGCTCAGCCAAAAAGAAGTTGTCGTAACTTTATTGTGTTGCTTGTGCAAAAATCGAATTGGTTTGCAAAATTTGAAAAAGTGTTTCAAAATAAAGGGATAGGTTTTTACGAAAAAACCCTTTTGGTTGTTTTTAAAACATTTAAATTTGGGTCAGCCAAAATGAAAATTTTCCTAACTTGTTTTTTTGTGCTTGTGCAAAAATCGAAATTGGTTGTGCAAAAAATTGTGCAAAAGTGTGCAAAAATATGGGATAAGTTTTCCCCATGAAGTTTTGTTATTTTAAACCATTAAATTGGCTCAGCCCAAAAATTTAAATTGTCGTAACTTTTTTGGGGGTGCTTGTGCAAAAATCGAAAATTTGGGTTTTGCAAAAAATTTTGCAAAAAGTGGGGCAAAATATGGGGCAAAATTTTGACATGAAAAACTTTTTGGGTTTTTAGCATTAACTTGGTCAGCCAAAATGAAGTTGCGTAACTTTTTTGTGTTGCTTGGCAAAAATTGAAGTTGGTTTTTGGGAAAATTGTGCAAAAAATGTGCAAAATTCCATCATATCGAACGCATAATTTCATTGTGGTTGAGCAAGGTTATGGCCCCTTTAGCAATTGTGCCTCGACAAATTTATAAAACAAACCCTTGCATATGATTCATTTACACATGGCGTCGCTTCAAATACTATCTCGGGGTTTTATTTTTCGGAGCATAAAATAATGACTCATTGAATACCATAGGATATTATACAGATAACCAAACCAAAAAGATGTAAAAACCGTGTTGATCATGTAGATATAGGCCCATAATGTCCATAACGATGACGAGTGTGGTAAATAATTTAAGTTTTTGTGACATAACCTCAGCAAATATTAAAGTTTGTTGAAAATTTCAAATCTATAATTTTTTGCTCCTTTAATTACCTTTCCAATGGTAACTTTGAAATTGATATCTGTCAATAACTTTTAAAAATATATAAGTTTTGAATGTTTATTTTCGGCGGCCATCTTGTTTTTTTGCGATGGATAGGTCTAGGACAAAAATCGAAATTTACCTCATCAAAATTGTTAAAGTACGTTTCATAACGAATCGATTGATACTAGATATAGAATTCTTTCAGCAATTGTGCCCCGACAAAATGTGTTTTAAACATCAAGATCAAAATACTCGTTGCATATGATTAATTTACACATGCCGTCGCTTTAAATACATTATCTCGGGTTATATTTGTCGGAACATAAAAAGTAAGGACTCATTGAATACATATAGAGATATTCTACGGATAATCAAGCCAGACAGATTCATAATCCGTTTTGGCCATTAGATATATGCGCCATAAATTCCATAACGATGACAAGAGTGTGTTAAATAATTTAAGTTTTTGTAACATAACCTCAGTAAATATTAAAGTTTCATCCAAATGGTAAACGTATAGTTTATTGCCCTTTTAATTATCTTTTCAACGGTATAAGTGAATTAAAAATTAGATATATACTTTAAAAGATATGCGAGTCAAAATGTTCAATGGCGGCAGCCATCTTGTTTTTTTGCCACGGGAAGGTCTCAATAAAAAAATCGAAATTTGTCCCATCAAAATTGTTAAAGTACTGTTCATAACGAATCGATTGATACCCCATACAAAGTTGTTTCACCTACTGTGCCATGAAAAAATTGTTAAAAATATCAAAAACGCAAACCAAACATAACCTCAAAAATTGTAATTTTTCGTGAAAATTGTTATAAATCGTTTGTAGTTCTTTTTATTACCTTTACAACGGTACCTTTAGAATTGAAATCGGCGAAATACTTTTTAAGATATTTTAGTTAAATGTTCAATCACGGCGGCCATCTTGTTTTTGCCAAGGGAAGGTCTCAGTAAAAAAATCGAAATTTACATCATCAAATTGAAAGTTCGGTTCATAACGAATCGATTGATACCAAATATCTAATTGTTTCACCAATGTGTCTCGACAAAATGTATTTGAAACATTAAAATCACACAGTAGTAGCATATATTCATCTACACATGCCGTCGCTTCAATTACATAAACTTTGGCAATATTTGTCGGAAGATAAAATGCATGGATTTATTTAAAAACATATAAAAATAATCTACCAAGAATACTACTTAAGAAAATGTAAAACCTTTTTACCTAGTAAATATCGTTCCATAACGAGAAAGTGTAAAGTGAAAAGTTAAAGTTTTTGTAACATAACCTTAAAGATAAGTGATTTTCGAGAAAATTTGCAAGAATATATTTAAATGTCTATTATTTACCTTTCGAATGGTACCTTTGAAATTGAAATTGGTCAAATACTTACCAAGATACGCCAGTTTTAATTTCGAATGGCGGCGGCCATCTTGTTTTCAATATGGCCGGTCTCTGCCAAAAAATCAAGACTCTCACCATCGAAATTGTTTATCTATGGCTTAATACGAATCGATTGATACCACATACATAGCTCTTTCACCTAGGCTGCCACGGGAGCATGTTTTCATACCCTATGCTCCCCCACTATTTGGAAAAACACGGGATTTGACAATGTTAAGGCCGAATTCAAGTTGAAGCGTGCAAATTTTAAAAAACTTAAATGCCTCAAACACAAACAATATTTAATGAAAATAGACTCTTCTATATATGAAAATCCTTCAAGCCTTTGGACTTATGTGAGACATAAAACAAGATCTAGACGCATCCCAATTGAGGTTGAATTTAATGGCAATAAAGCAAACAGCAGCGCCACTTGCAGCCAGTTGTTTTCAGACTTTTTTAAAACTACATTCCAACAGCCTATCCCGAAAGATCAACCCCTGCCACCGTTTCCTGACGTATCTTCGGACAGTTTATGCCATTTCAAAATATCACGTCGAGAAGTCGAAGAGTGCTTGAAGAATTTAAAAACAGGAAAATCTCCCGGACCTGATAAAATTCCACTGAATGTAATTAAACACTGTAGAAGATCGCTTGCTGAGCCTCTCACAATTATTTTCAATGCTTCTATAAATAGTGGAGTCTTCCCTACTAGATGGAAGCATGGAATAATAACACCTGTCCATAAAAAAAGGAAGTAAGCACAATGTTACAAATTACAGACCAATTTCATTACTTTCTACATTTTCCAAAGTTTTCGAAAGAATAATACATAATCGACTCTACAATCACCTTAAGAAGTACATTGTCCCCGAGCAGCACGGCTTTGTAAAGCAATTTTCCACTGTCACAAACCTTGCTACATTTATGAGTGATATTTCTTTCCACTTTAACAACAAGAGCCAAGTAGATGCAGTCTACACAGATTTTAGCAAGGCTTTTGATAGCGTTGACCATACATTGCTTCTCCACAAACTTGAAGGTTATGGTATTCAAGGTCAAGTTCTCTCACTGCTGGCAAACTACCTCACTGGTCGAACACAGTGTGTTGTAATTGATAACTCCAACTCCAGTTCAGAGCATGTCACGTCTGGGGTGCCCCAGGGGTCTATCCTGGGTCCCTTAATGTTCACTATGTTTGTGAATGACATACCTGCGTGTTTTCCATCGAGTAAGTGCCTTCTATACGCTGACGATTTAAAAGTTTATAAGCCTATCAACAAAGCAAATGACTGTAATGATCTTCAGTTAGAGCTCGATAATTTTGCCACTTGGTGTAGAACATGGAAACTTTTCCTCAATGTTGATAAATGTAATGTGATCACATACACAAACAAGAAGAAAAATTCAGTTCGTTATCGGTACATCATTGAAGGTGCTGCACTAAAATTGTTGATTCAATCAGAGACCTAGGTGTACAGATGTCCTCAGATCTTTCTTTTAATGATCACCTAAGCGTCGTTTCTAAAAAGGCACTAAGAATTCTTGGTTTCATCAAACGAAATTGTGCGGCTAACTTCTCAAGCAGAACTACAAGACAGCTATATGTATCCTTGATTCGACCCCACGTTAGTAGGGGGTAATTGACAGTTCTGCAACAGTGGAGGATCTCAATTTAACATAAGCTCTTATGGAGAATCCTCCACACACACAATGGAGGATCTCGGTGGGTGATTTAACCGTAATATAACCTATGTTACCATATCGTAGGGCGTAGTCACATCACCCTTTTATTATATCTCATTCCACAACAAGGCCGTACGCAGAAAATAATTTTGGGGGGGGTTTACAATTTTAAATCTAAAAATTGGAGAATTCCATATAGAATTTGTTGCGGTACCCTGTACTTACTGTACAGTACCCTACTGATGGGAGGGGATGGGGGGGGGGGGCGGAGGAACTTACAATACTCCGTTTTCTATTTTAGTTATACTAGTTATTACAAGTGTTTCACTCACCTAAGTAAGCATGATGTAGAAAGTAGCATTCGACATTAAAAGTAACAAGAGATCGCGCCACCGTCGCGCGGATTCTTGCAATATGGCCGGAGAAACGAGGTACAGCCGCTGTTTACCACACGCCGGCGTATAACAATCAACAGTATTTTGAGACGATACAACATCTTTGCATCGTTCTAAAATATACTACCGTTATAATGGACAACCTGAATATTTTCACAGTGTAATTAAGATGTTTTTCATATTGTAAAATGATGTTTTCCTAATTTCTGTGCCCGCTTTTTGCACTTCACTTGTATGCATAAATGATGCATGCTATGATTTACGGTCGATTACTATTTACTATTTATTTATCCTATTTCGCACACATTTAAACGGTTTAACAAAATGCGGCAATACAAATAATATAAAATGATAAAATAGCCCCCCACCCTCCCCACACACGCACTCACATAATGACAATCCACCAGTTCAGAGCTTTAGGCCTACGCCTAACATCACAATCTCGTTTCATATTGTAGTTTCCTTTTCAATGGACATTTTAATAAGGAGGCTATAAATTTATCTCAAAGCTCTAGTATTGTACAAAATACACGCAATTATTACAACAATAGGATAACAATGACCATGACAGATAAAATTGGGCAACTCGATTCGATTTCGAAGCATTGAGACCGAGATTGAGACATGGCCTATTTTGTGTGACCTCTATTTCCTATTTTTATTTTGAACTACGTGAACAAAATTAATATAGGCCTATAACCAAAACTATATTCAACTTGATAGTGATTTCGTTTACGTGATTATGTCGACGTATATACGCATATTCACAATAATTATGTATTAAAATCCTAGATTATAGAGGCTAGCAGCTCATGGGACAGGCAACATACAATAAAAATAACTAAGATAATATGTGAAAAAGATCGCATGTAAGATGTAATGTAAGAGTATTATGTTAATGTTTTTAAAATACGTATTTAAACCTGCTTTGTAATAAACAAATACCGTAAAAGCTGTCAAAGTACAATACAAATAGGCCTACCTGCAAATTCTAGGCCTTACAATGAGATCTAAGGCCTATATGCCTATTATTCCGTCCGACCCTCTGTCTGTTCTGTTGTAAAAGTTGACTACAAGAGTAAATACCACATCAGCATAGACTAATATCGCCAGATTAAAATCATTTCATAGTTGTCGAGTGTTAAAACAAATGATAAAATCAGCCAAAATCCAAAAACCCACCATAAGAACGCACAATTCTCAACATTTGTCGCAAAAACTGCCATTCACTTAAATCGTTTTCTCCATCTTTGGAAAATGTATACTGATACAATTGAGGCATCATTTAACTTCGTAAGACTTATTTCTTGCAGTAAACCATCAATCGTGATTATATTTTGAAATATCAATAGGTACAAACGCTCACAATTCGAACGCAAATCTCTATGTAATAGCATGCGCGCGGTCGTAGGTACCTCGATTCTCTAGTCGCGCGCTTCGCCACTAGAGCGCATACCTGCAACATTTAATCACGAGCGTTAGATTCAAAGCCTTGTGTTACGAGACCTCCTAAGTAAAAGGCCTTCTTTCATTCAGCAAACTTTTCAGACATGTTTCTTTGACTTTCAAATTATCGGCCAGAGGTGGTACAATAGCCTTTTAAGACTGTTTGCTAAGCTCGAGAAAACCAGGCTTTGATGCACAACGCAGAGGTAAAGTCTGGATCACTTGGAAACTCTATTGTTTGTCCTATCGGGTTGTGGTTTACACCAAAATAAGTAAGAATGTGTAATATGCTGTATCAAAGCACATTTTCTAAATATTGCTTACTTTTCTTACTAACTGCAATACTTTTCATGACTAGTTCACTTTCGGTGTGAGTTTTGAAGAGTTGTTTATTTTCGTTGATAAGGATGTTTACAATGTTAGTCAATTCAAACAGTCTAAGGGGTGCTTCAGCCCTTGAGCATCCTTAGATTCGGCGCCCTTGATCGGAAAACTAAACCAATTTAAATAGCTTAAAGCTATTGTACCGCCCTCTTGCCGATATTTAAAAAATCAAAGGAAATCTTAGCTATAAGTGAAATAGGGTCTTGAATAAAGAGGAAAATACATATATATATTTTAATTTAATTTTATTTTTTTTTTTTTTTTGGGGGGGGGGGGGGGGGGACGTAACGTCCCTGTCATCCATTATATGCAAATTTCGGGTGAAATGTGTAAACACTGATAGCTAGGTGTTACACTTAATTTTGAGCGACTATTTTTGGCAAATAATTATTCATTGAACGATATTTCAGAAAATCGTTTTTCCTTATTAGGAGGTGGGCGGGGGGGGAGGGGCAATGATGCGTAGAAACAATATTGAGTAAATCGTCGCTCTAAATAAAGTGTAGCATCTAGCTCAGGATTGACACTTTTGTCTTAAAATTTGCATATTATGACTGATAGGGACGTTACGTCCCGCCCCGAGAAATTTAAAGAGATATTTTCCTGTTTTATTCTTAAAACTCACGCATTTACCTAAGTTTGTAGTCATCTTAAATTGATTTTAAAATACTGTCTCCCAGCTCCCACTTGTCTCATACTTGAAGTATACAATAACCCACGCTCATCAAACAAAGCGAATGAAAAAAGTGTTTGCGAAGCTTCCTAGTTTAAAAATATATTTTATATCGTATACTTCTAGAGCATTAGCTTCAAAGGAATACTAGAGCATACATTAGAAACTATGATCGTGATACTTATAACTTACAGAAATTATAACTCACCTTTAGAGAGAAGAGAGCGGACTAAATAACTCAGCTTTGCGTATTTAATAATTATTCTAGTAATATTTACGCTCGTTACAAATGAATTCTATTATTTCTATTATTTACTACAATTCAGAAATAAAAAATAAAAAAGCTCCGCCCCAACCGGGAATCGAACCATGGATCTCCCGCATTCCAGGCAGGCGTCTTAACCACTAGACCATCAGGACGGGTACATTTTAAACTTTGAATTGTAGTTGCATTATACATCTGAATGGATGGAACAGTACTGCAACGAATATCTGCTGCCTTTGATCTAAAACAACTATTTCGTAAGAGAATATTGTTACTTTAGTCTGGCGTGGGTGTGAATCAATTGTGCACTTTTATATAGAGGTTCAAATATTTTTATGCGTGTACTTCACCCACAAATATTCATTTTTGACCGGAAGGCAATTCGTCTCGCTATTAATTAAGCTATGGCGGCCATCTTTAAAGATGGCGCCAAAGTGTAGTAAGACTACCACATTTCGGGGGAATCTTAGCATGTGGCACCACTTTTTCCATGACAATAAAATCATTATATTTTCAGTTTATTTTAAGGGTTGAAATAACCATTTCGTTTTAGAAGGTTAGTATGGTTTGAACTTCTCCGGTGCAAGTATCTGTGTCCACTTTACTGTCCCGAGTGCTGAGTGTTTGTGCTGTGTGTGCGATGAGTGAATTTATTATGTGATATTTTAGGCCTATTTACGAAAAGTGATAAAACATTGGTGAAATTGCAATAGATCATACTATATGCAGACCGAAGACTCCTGTCATAGGTGACTAAGGTGAGCCTTACAAAATTGTGGAATCTTTTTGTACCTTGATTTAAACCCAACTTTCATTTAACCAAGTATTTCCAGGTAAATACACGCAAATGTATTATTAAACACAGCATGCGTTTGGTTTGAAATCGATAAGAAACACGTTATAATGTACTCGGCTGTGTCTAACAGTTATAAATTAATTATGCTTAACAACAATAAATACGCAGCCACAAATAGCAAATAAGGAGCATATTCTAGCATCGAAGAGATGCTTTATCTTAGTGAAACTACCAATCTATTATGAAATACAACAAAAATGCCCTCACCGTTTGGCAAATAAATTCTCGGCCATATTTTTAACTTTCACCAAAACAATTTTGCGCAGGTCGACCCCACACGGAACCGACAAAGGAATATTGTCGGTACTCGTAAGTATAGTGAGTTCCCCACCCCTCTCTCCGCCAACCCAACACACTAATTCGGCATCCCAATGTTCGCTCTCGCTGAGTGGTTCAACGACAAGCGTTACAATATTAACTAATAAGTTATTTGTATTGCATTGATGAATATAGTTGACACGGATGTAACCTAAAATTGAGAGATTGAGTGAGGTTATAAGTCTTTTAATTTACGGCCTACATATAGAAATGAAAATAAAAATAAGTGCTCGGGCAGTAAACATTTTTAGCGCTGATTTGAAATGCATTCAAGATCTGAAATCAGTCAGTCATATTTGCCGTCGGTTGAAAGACTTTTCAACTAATGGTGTGAAGAGAGGGACTAATTTTGTGATTTAAGATAATAAGTTATGTAATTAAAAATACTTATTTTAACCACAAATGCCTGCAATGCAGAAGATGTCAAACTTTTATTTTAAATTGTACTACACGTAACCTCAACATGAGTATGTATCACTTCCACGAAGACTGACGATTAACTTTCAGTTAAGATAATGGTAATAATCAATGGAAAATTGGCTTTATATTTCACTTAATCCGGGGGTTGAAATTCACTCTAAAACAAGTTTTAGACCACCAAACCTGAGGTATCTTCAAAAAAAAATTCGCCTTCGACGAAAATTGCCTCCGGCGGCTGGGGCTTCGCCCCAGACCCTAGAAAGCCGCGCCTACCTCCTTGCAGGTTATAATACAACCAGGCAACACCTGTTTTTTTGCCAAATGACCGCCAGTGCAGCCATTGAAATTAATAGCGAGAGGAATTGCCTCCAAGTCACAAACTGACTATTGGAGTAGCTAGTACACGCATATTTTTTTTAATTAGCTATACATCTTATTACAGTCAATTCGGCTATTGTAGGATCTAGTAATACTTTTAACAAAAATGCCTTAAAATGTGTGAAATTTGCAATTAACAGCCTCGAAATCCAAGTTTCACTATTTTTACTGCCATATTTGAGTTTATGATGGTCGATTTAATACTAAAAATGGTGCCACATGCCAAGATTCCGTCAAAATGTTGTAGTCTTATTTACACTTTAGACGCCATATTTAAATATGGCTGCCATAGGTAAATGGATTAAGAGACGAATGGCCTCCAGGTCTCAAACTGACTATTTGAGTGTCTAGACACGCATACAAAAAAATTTGTTCTCTATTCATGTTATTACAGTTAACTCGGCTGTCGTAGAAACCAGTGAAATTTAGTAACAAAATTGACTTAAAATGTGTAAAATTTGCAATTTACGCCGTCGAACTTCATAAAATTCTAATACTGATGCCATACTTGAGATCTCCATGGTCGATTTAATGGAAAAAGTGGTGCCCCATGCCAAGATTCCTCTGAAATGTGGTAGTCTTATTACATTTTGGCGCCATCTTTAAAGATGGCCGCCATAGCTAAATTAATGGCGAGACAAATTGCCTCCCGGTCTAAAAGTGACTTTTTGAGGGTGAAGTACACGCATAAAAAAATTTGGACCTCTATATAAAAGTGCACAATTGGTACTAATGGTGTAACATGGAAGTCGGACTACTTCTGTAAAAGGCGCAAATCCCTAGCGTACAACTTCCCAACCACCACAAGAGGCTGGTGTTAACATAGGAAAAGTTGTAATAGCCACGGGACAGAAACACATCCGGTGAATGGTAGTTTATATTACACCTGGACAGAAAAACGTGTTATTTTTCCAAAATATAACAGTTGTGAAAACTGGAAAAAAAAGAAACTAACCATTATAATCTTTAACCAATAGCAAAATCGAAATTCATAACATTTTGATGACTGTTCATGTAGCAGCTTATTAAGATTAAATTTGTTATATTGTTGTGGGTTGTGACCCGAAAAACAATAAACTAATACTACTAGATTAAAATTTGTTAATGCAAACTTAAAGAAGGACATGCCTTCTATAATACAAATTTGTATTTTTTTAAAGTAAAATTTTAATATATTTTCAATAAATTCGAGTATACTTGAGAATCTGGAAAAACTATCCATATCAGCAAACTACCTTAGCACTTGAATTAAAAACCGATTGGGGATATCTCTGACTGATTTCCATTGTCAGATCTGCAATGGAATGAATGTAAGACAATAATTGCAATTATTACCTGTTACTGCAATGGTTACTTGTTTGCTTTACAATTCCTTCGTTTCAAGGTGTACGTATATAATATTTAAGTGCAACACTGAAAGTGAAGGGCAAAATTTAAACCACTATCTATACAGCAATATCGGTAACATCGGCTACTATATTGTGGGACCAGACAGAAAAGCGACTAAGACTTGAAGATTAAACAATATCAGTGGCCCTTTCTAGGGAAATTATATTTATATTATATCTATCTTTCTTTCGAAAATAACGCATACTTTTTATTTTACGTACTCATGTGAAAAGTGTACTACCAGTTACTACCAGAGGCCTCAAAACTATAGCAAGGTTTCTAACGCGTTTTTGAATTATTTTGTGTACGACTTTGAGCCCTTTTATTGAGAATAATTTTGAAACTTTCCATGGGCCAAACTATTAATAACTCTTTAATACTGGCATCATGATAATTCCATTGCACAGTGGAATGGGTGAAGATCATAGCTGCATCTTGTGTTCTGTCATTGCTCATTGTGAATTGTGAAGGACCCCTGAGACGTAGGCAACCACTGCGATCTTCCTCACGTGCGGGCTAGCATTCAAGGGTAACGGTGTTTTTCAGGGTTGAAATGGCATAACGGAACGAATAAACTGCATAAATTCGTATCAATCGTAAGTAGAGTAAAGCGTTATTGTTAATTATATTCTTTCAATGTTTATGCAGATAACATGGTGCTATCAATCAGTGGTGCAAATATTATTAAAATTATTAGACTAATGATGAATGAGGAACTAGCAAGAATATATTGGTGGCTATGAGTGAATAAACTAACTAAATGTAGCACAATGTAAAGGCAAATGAAGCAGAATTAATAAATAAATGAGACTGAATATATGCTAAAATAAGAGGTGGAAATGAGGTAATTGAAATTGTTACAGAATTTTAATATCCAGAGTTAGTTATACGATAAGCTAGGGTTCAAATCACATGTATTGGATATCTAAGAGTGATATGTTGAGGGAAGTTGATAAGCTGGACCAGAATTACGGTGCAGTGTAATTGTATAATTAGACCACATTTCGAATATGGCGATACTATTTTATACCAATTAGGAAAAAATGATTTGGAAAAATTACAGGTAGCGAAAACAAAGCCATTCGATATATATGTTTGGGAAAGAAACCCTAATTGTAATTGTTGGTGCAGCCAGACACACATAACTAATTGATTGAATCTTGACATGAAATAAACTGATAAAAAATAAGAGGGAGGCTATAAGAAGTTGTGGGATCTTCATTCACTGAGTGATTCGGTTAAAAAATGAAATGTGTTTTAAGCACAAACGTGGAGGTTGTTTATTAAAATTACATCAGACACCCCAATGGCAATTATAAAACATTATCTATGTTATACCCAGTATAGCGACCACAACTTCGCCTCTACATATACAATGTGACTCACCCTTCAGAGCTTATAGTACTAAATTCCAATTTCACTTCACTCTTATAATATACAAAATATTATAGAACTTAAAAACTTGTCGCCTGCCTAAGGTTTGTGTGTATCAGGGAAGTTGGTGCAATTTCCTTCCAATGTGCATTCCTTTAATATTTAGAAATAAGTATTTTTAGTAAATAAGAATCAGTTTACTATCACCTTGATTCGACCATTTTTATTGTTAATATTTTGCCTTCCTTGCCTCTTTGCTTGTTTTATTATGTTTTTGATAATATTATGATTTTTGTGAAATAGCTGCTGATTTCTGAAACGTTGTTGTTTTCTAAAAAATAAAGAGTTGTATCCACTAGTGTTTAAATCAATTATTACTGTTGTCAAATCATCAACGCTGTCGATAAGAACAACACCATATTGTACTAACAATAATATGGGGCCGATTGCACATGCGTTCAGACCCGCGGAGAACAGGTCCACATCATACTATAATAGACTACGCCGAGCATTACTGTTGCTTTACTCTCACGTCTCCACGTTAGTTCATTCAAGTTATAAAATACACACTTTAGAGGCGGGGGTGGGGGTGGGCCTTTCGTCACGGCATAAAGCCAATAAACACACACCTCGCCCTCAAAATATTTGTTAGCTTGTACTCACGAGAGATGCGTCTCATTTGACCGTAGTCTCATTCGACCGTAATCTCAAATGACCGACTTTTAACATGAGTCTCAAACGACCGAGTCTCATTTGACCGAAGTCTCAAATGACCGTAGTCTCATATGGCCGTAGTCGCATATGACCGTAGTGTCAAATGGCCGACCTTTCTGTGACGTACGGAGTCGGACAAATGAGACAAAAGTCGGTCATTTGCGACTACGGTCAGATGAGAATACGGTCGTTTGAGACGTAGTCACCTGACACTGCTCCATAAGTGTATGAAAGGTTCATGGATAAAGAATTTGTTATAAAGCAAACAAAAGGATTAATCAAAGCGGTTGGAGGAGATATGTGTCTAGAAGAGACCATTAATCGCTCCAAAAAAAGAAGCATGGTGTCATATTTTTTTGTTTTGTTTTGTTTGTTTGTTGTTGTAAGATGGTTTGCTGAAAGGTGGGTAAAGGCCCATTCACAACCACTTAGCGCACGTAAATTATAGAAATTAACAAGTTGGCCATATTGAATTCCCATAAGACTGTTCACATCCAATTACCGCCAAGCGTGCGTGGCGTGAAAGTTGAACCAACTTCAACTTTTCGTTAATTTGAGTAATTTTCCTACGTTTTCGCGCATGCGCACAATACCCCAATACCAAGTGTAACCTATCACAAGTGCTAAGTAACCCAAAATCTCGTCTATATATGGTCCATTTTGAAATATATTATTATAAATAATATGTAATTCAACAATCAAACAGATATCCAATTTTAGCGGGAAATGCAGGTAAAATGCATTGTATAATTTTCATAATTTCATTGTGAACGACCATCTAAATTTTCGTAATTTTCGTGCGCTAATTCCTGTGCGCTAATTGATTGTGAATGGGCCTTAACACCTGGGCTCCACTTAAATTGAATTTTTCTACTAGTTTTATGTAATACCAATCGTAAAAATTTACAATGTTGGATATCGTTTGTGTTGTTGATAAAAATCCACAAGTTTGAAGAGTGTGGCGGCTGGCACAAGTAAGAAATTCCACTTTTCTGAACATTTTATCTACCTACATTTGAAAAAGAAGAAATTTGTCTTGCTGTCATTTTTGTTTTTTTGACAAGTTCTTTGGTGAAAGATATTTCACTTGACCCTACATTTCATTTAGAGAAATAATTGAATAATGCTGTTTGTCAGATTTGTGTTATTGTCTGTTTTGGTGATTATTTCTGGCCTTCATATTGTGTATCATGATTATACCAGCGTAGAAAATGGGAATATTGATGGTGTTGTTACGCTCTTTAGTCTTCGTCACTACAAGTTTTCATCTTTTGCTGCGGGTGGATTAAATATGTCAATGAGCAATTCTGTGTCTAGGAATCGTGGCCCAAAGGAGAGAGTGGGATATACAAAGGTTGTTAGAATGCTGATGTGTATAATACTTCTTGCTGGTGATATCCAGGTTAATCCTGGTCCTCCAAGAATTTGTGGCATGTGTGAATTGCCAGGTAGAAGGAATCAGGTATTTTTAGATTGCTCTGTTTGTGGCAAATATTTTCACAAAAATTGCTTAAAGATGAAATCTAACCAAATAAGGGATTACATTTTGAATCACAAGGATTGGATATGCTGGCAGTGTTCTCTTCCGCAGTTCTCTAATTCTTTATTTGACAAGAGCGATTATTTGGGTGATTCGATTGCAAGCAATAGGCCTACATGTCAAGTTTCTTCAAAGATAAAGATTCTCTCATTTAATGCTCGTAGCCTAAACTGTTTAAAACGCAAGCCTGATATACTCGCCTGGTTGGTGGCAGGGGATGCACATGTTGTGTGTGTCTGTGAGACTTGGTTGGATTCCTCTGTTTCTGATGGTGAAATATTTCCTCCTGGTTATAGCATCTTTAGGAATGATAGAATTGGTAGGCGTGGTGGTGGTGTCCTCCTAGCTGTTAAACCTGATTTCAATCCTACAAGATGCCTGGAGCTAGAAACTGCATGTGAAATAATTTGGCTGGAAATAACCATAAATAATGAGAAATTTCTAGTTGGTTAAGGATACAGAGCTCCAAATTCTACTCAAGAGCAGAACGCCAAGTTTCATGACTCACTTTTGAAGGTGCAAAATGTACAAGCATCATAAAAGGCTGTCTTGCTTTTTGGAGATTTCAATCTTGACATTACTTGGGACGTAAATGTAGCGCCAATACCAAATAATCAGATTGCTTATGACTTTTTGCTAGCATTTCAATGCACATTTCTAAGCCAGCTAGTATTACAAGCAACGAGAATTTGTGGAGCATCCAGGTCGATTTTGGACCTTTTCTGTGCAGTGACGTTACTATTGTTGAATCCACCGAAGTAATTCCAGGAGTAGGTGACTATGAGGCTGTACTTGCTATACTTAATATTTGTGGCAAGAACTCTAAAAAATTGCGAAAAACTGTTTACAGTTTTAGCAATGTTAACTGGGAGTTGAGTCAACTCTTTTTTCAAGATCTGCCTACTGTCTTCCCTAGCAATAATATTCAAGAATGCTATGACAATTGGTGCGAGTATTTTGGAATTGTGTTGACAAGTGCATCCCGAAGTTAAGGATAAACGGTAAGAAAAGAGCTCCATGGATAACAACTGAGTTAGTAAAAGGTTTAAGAAAAAGAGACTTATGTCACAAGGCGTGGAAGAAATCACCAACTGATTCCAATTGGGAGACGTACAGACGGGTGCGCAATGCTGTTCGCATCAAGGTCAGGAAAGCTCATGAGGACTATATGTGGAAGCTTGGATCTAGTCACAACTCTAAAGATCTATGGCAATATATTCATAGCAAAAACAAATCTTCTTCTCCACTTCACTTTATAAAAGATGGCAATTTTATTAATGACCCAGCTATTATTGCAGATGAATTTAACATGCACTTCAAATCTAACTTTACTATTCCAAGAAATACTCCTGCTCCTTTAGATAAATGTTTTGATTCCTATGACTTCCAGCCGCTTTTTTGTTTGCAATTGGTGTTAATGATGTAAGGAGGTGCCTTAATAAACTGAAGCCAAATTCTGCAACAGGGCCCGACAATATCCCAACACGGGTTTTGCAAAAGTGTGCAAACTCTCTTGCTCCTTCTCTCAGCTCTATTTTTAATATTTCTTCACATGCTGGTGATGTTCCTTATCAGTGGAAAACTGCAAATGTTGTTCCTGTTTTCAAGTCGGGAGATAAACATGATGTAAGGAATTACCGACCAATTTCCATAACCTCAGTAATGTGTAAGGTAATGGAGAGGCTGGTCTCGAAAGCATTGTTGGACCACTTGAAGGATAACAACTTAGTTCACGATAAACAACATGGGTTCCTTCCAAAACGTTCTTGCGTTTCTATGCTTACAGAGGTTCTTGATGATTGGCAGTATACCTTAGAACACATAACAAAAACTTGTAGAAATACAGCCAAACCTTACACACTCAAAAGAAATGAGATCTAAAAAAAGGGCCAAGCTCATCTACCCTTCCACATTTGCGCATTCTTAATTCATAAACATACAGTGTCCCATAACAGCATCCTCGAAAAGCTTGGCAAAATAGAATTTGCGATTATTAATTTAAACGTAATAGTTCAACCAAGATCTTTTTTCTAATTAATTTAAACGTAATAACATGCAAATTTTATTTTGCCAAGCTTTTCGAGGATGCTGTTATGGGACACTGTACGTTTATGAATTAAGAATGCGCAAATGTGGAAGGGTAGATGAGCTTGGCCCTTTTTTTAGATCTCATTTCTTTTGAGTGTGTAAGGTTTGGCTGTATTTCTACAAGTTTTTGGTATGTGTGTGATCTCATTACTTTTTCAAGTTCCATTGCAAAATTATTTGTTAAAATATAATAATTTTATCAAAGTTAATTTAATTTCTATGGTATTAGCAATAACAATAGGATGTAAAATATCTAGACCCGGATTCATGTACATCCTGGGTATTGGTGGTATAACCATGGTATAAGGACTGGTTAAGTCTAGGCAACTCACGGCCAATTAAAACTTTCCCATGCAACAACAAACGCACAACTAATGTTATTTGACACCTATTTCACTGCATCCACAGCCATGTAAATCATCAGATAGTCAAATGAATATTGAAAATTTTCACCATCTTTTGTTTTACATTTTCATTAAAAGTGACAGGAGATTGCGTGAGTTTATTAAAAGAAAAGGAAAGGCTTATTATTGCCGTAAATTTAGGAATAGCCTAGGACAATCATACCATTGTTTATCTGCATTAGAATTTTGGTAATCAAAACTAGTTATTTGTATGGAATGTGTGTCAGAAGAAGGTTGTGCTGGCCTAGGGTTGGCTAAGAAAGGCCTAGGGCTTGTCAAACATGTAGTGTAAGTATTTATTTATCTAGTCCTATAGCCTAATGAAACTTTAGACCTACACTGTTGTATTATAAATAATTTTCTACATCTGGGCCTAGGCCAGGGACGGTTTCTGATTTGTTTTATGAGAGTATAATGACACCTTTTCTCGTTCCACACAAAGAAGAAAAATTTAAAATGTCCGCCATTTGTTTACGTATCGCACTTTCCCGCCTAACTCTGCTTATACCGTCAACAAGTGTCAAGTAACTATAGTTACTTGTTGATTGTATGCCTAGTGTTAAGGCTTATTTTAAAACCTTTATTTGGAAGCCTTCCAACAAACTTTTTCAACTTTTTTTTTTCAAAAGAGACTATATTACTATAACCTTAATGTCCATGTAAAATATGAACATTGTAGCCCCACCCGTCTGGTCAGAATCGCGGGCCGATTGAAACTGACGAATTAGATGTTAGTAGTAGTAGCAGTAGCAGTAGCAGTAGCAGTAGCAGTAGCAGTAGCAGTAGCAGTAGCAGTAGCTAACATCCTTAAAGTGATTTTGAGCATGTTTCAAGCCATTTTTTCACCAAGAAGGAATGGTCGTACCCCAATAAAATTTGGCATGTGTTGTCAGGTACCTAAATCCCCTCGATTGTGATAGTTTTCAAGTTTACATCACGTTACATGACGGCTGGGTAACACCTCGAAATCACCCCAACTCTACTTGGTGTATAAGGTGCTCGAGTGTGTAGCGCACCGCGGCTTGGCTGCGGCGCCCTAACGGGCACCTAGATAGTGGTATTGCTAAGCAAGTGGATGTAATTGCATTGGATTGGACGAAAGCTTTTGATCAAGTTCCCCACAAAAGGCTTCTGGACAAGCTTCTTGGCTACAAAGTAGAAGGATCATTACTAAAATGGATAACTAGCTTTCTTTCGAATCGAACTCAAGCTGTTGTTTTTAATGGTTCAATCTCTTCCTTTAGTGACATAACCTCTGGTGTGCCTCAGGGATCTGTGATTGGGCCATTGTTGTTCATTATATATGCTTGATCTGCCAAATTGTGTTTCTTCCAGCTTGACACAATTTGCAGATAATTGTACTTTGTATCGTCCCATAGTCAATGTAAATGATGTATGTAATGGCGCTTCAGATGGATTTAGATAGAATTGTTGAATGGTCTCAGGTGAATGAAATGTCTTTGAATGGAAAGAAGAGTCATCTTTTGAGAATAACTCGTACTAAACGTTCTATTGATGGACACTACACCTTATGCGGCCAGTCTCTTAAGGCATGTCAAAATTTAAAGCTTCTAGGCTTGAACATAACACCAGACTTAAAATGGAACTATCATGTGCAAATTACCAGCGATAAGTGTTCTAAGCTCCTTGGTTTCATTTCAAGAAATTTAAATGGTGTCAAGTTTGAAGTACGTAGAAAAGTGTACATTGCATTAGTCAGGTCTTCCCTGTTGTATGGTATTCCCGCATGGCACCCTACCTACAGACAGAACATCTCATCCTTTGAGGCAATTCAAAACCGTGCCACAAAAATGATTCTGGCTAAAACTAATCACTCTGGCCTTGATTCTGCAAGTAGAAGATCCGCTTGCAAGCTACCATCTATTGAAGATCACCTAGAAGAATTGGATGTACTGTATCTGAGAAAGTGCTTAGTGGGCGATGTTGATCTCGACACTAAGCATATTCTACAAAGTAGAAACAGGTCCAGACTTCGAGGTGAGATGGTGGCAATTGATGCTCCTTTTGCAAGAACTGAAGCTTATAGGCTGTCTTTTTATCCTCGTGCGACAAGACTGTGGAGGGAACTTCCTCTGGATCTGAAGGCTCTCAACATGAAGGAACTGGATTTCAAGAAACTTCTTAGGGAATCAAAAAATTAAAGTAAATAAAGTTCACAATTTCAATTAATTGTCACTTTCAAATAATATTATTATTTTCTAAAAGAGATTTGTACAATTCTATCATTATTCTTTTCAATTCAAATGCTGTATGTTTTTATAATGGTGAACTTCATATTTTGATGTACGTAATGTTATAAGTTAGGCTTATAATGTTAGTTGTTTGAATGTTTGTATTGTGGGTCTATCGTGGCCTACTATTGTGTTTAATCGTCGAGTTTTTATATAGTTTTTGATTATCTATTTTTGTTTAAACTTGCTACATAAATGTTAATTTTAATTACCTACTTTAATATCAATTTTATTATATTTACTATTTAGGGATATCACACACAATTCTGTGTTAAGGGCTATGCTCGTTGTGATATTCCTAATGATTGTGTACATAATGTGATGATCATTGAATAATAATAAATAAATAAAATAAATAAATAAAATTGGATGAACTTAAAGAAAAATATTTGTTGCAGAGTGTGATCTTATACCAAAATCATGAAATGTTAGCTGTATTAAACTTGCATAGAGACAAGTAAAACCGACAATTTCAACACCAATGATTTTCATAGTCAGAATACGGCTCGTCTAGAACTTCAGCTTACGAGGAGAAGATTCAAACTATGATCCACTTCATACGCTCTCATGAGAACCCGTTTGAACTCACTGATAATCGTTTGCATAACATAATAACCCAAGATGTAATGTCTTACGACTTTCGAAATCAAGTACTTAATGTGAAGAAAATTGGTGATGGAGCCTATCTTGAATTTAAACAGGAACTATTCATAAACGAAAGTAAGCGGATTTATGATACAAAACACCGTACAAACTTGTAAACATGTGATCAAGTGTATAACACTCAATCTAAAGCTCAACTCTCAAAGCTTGTGTCTTAAAAATAACTATGCACAAGTACAACGATGCATTGATATTGCTCTCATCACAGGACTCGATCTTAAAGACATTCCGACTTATGAAGTATGTCCAATTTCTTCTGATGGCTTGATAAGTAAATCTAAGAAGAGCGATCAGGTGTCTGCAATTGAAAAAGAGTTTACTACAGAAGCATTAGCAGCAAGCATTATAAAATGCAACTTCCGCCTAATAATAGTCATACAACACATCTCTTCAACGTCATGGCGATTGTTAGAAAAATTCGGGTCAAAGAGCAAACGACATTGAGAGACAATCAGATCGATTTATACATTTACACTCAAAGCTTCAAGGGCATCGAATACCAAAAGGATAGATTTGGTATTTGATTCCTACTTTCAGGGATCACTAAAGCGTAGCGGTGATCTACTGTGAATAAGAGTATACAATTTGTTTATAATTAGTTAAGTTGTATTACAATATGCAATTGCACTACAAATTAGTTCTTTTTAATTTTGGACTTGGAATATTTTAGTACATGCAAGTGAAATACGCATTCATCAGTATAATTTCATTATCTTTCATCTATGAGATAATCAAACTGAAGACAAATAGAAATGTAAAACATTTGGTATTGCCTTCAAAATATCTAGGATTGAATGAATGACGGAAAATTGACGCAAGAGTTTTAATTTATTATAAGCATGAGAAAATATTAGTCTTTAAGCATCAATTTGCAATAACGGAAAATTGTAACGAAAAGATTGCCTTCCTCGATCAAAAGATAACCTTATTACGTTCGTCTACTTGCTAAAAAAAAATCGTTCGCTGCATCCAGCATTGCATCAGAATTCGGTAAGTAAATGAATGTTTATTCCTGAAAGAGTTCAAACTCAATTCGTTTTAGTAATATACATAATAATAAGAATATGTGAGGAGTCAATCTTCAACCCTTTTGAGGTACCTTTGGAATTATATGATTAACATGGATCAAATGCAAATAATACCATTGAAATAAACTATCAATAAATAATCCGAGAACGAAAGACAACACAAATCGCACGGCCACCGAACGTTGCTTGGCTTGACAAGCGCGGCAAGCGGGGGTGGCACGACTCTTTCAAAAATTCATATCTCGAGAAGTTATTGGGAAACAGACCTTAATTTGATTGCGTTATGTATGAATTAAAGATATCTAAAAGGTTTACATGAAGTACTTTTTCAAGCCAAACATTGCAGAACAAAAACATTGACTCAGAAAAAATATTTTAATTGCATAATACAATTAAAAAATTTGCAAATTGGCTACACACATACATTTGAAATTTAATTTTGAATCTGGAACACTAAACATTTTCAAAATCGGTTTAGCGGTTTGGTTTTTATAGCCATTTGTTTCAATTTGATAAAATCCAAGATGGCGGCGTGTTTGGCCCAATTGCCAGCTTAACACCTCATGACATAGTATTAAAGTAGCCTTGTTATGCCATATTCAGAAGTCAAAATGCGACGACGAAGAACGAGAACGAAAGACAACATAAATCGCACGCGCACCGAACGCTGCCTGGCTTGAAAGGCGCGGCAAGCGAGGGTGGCACGACTCTTCAAAGATTCATATCTCGGGAAGTAATTGAGAAAAAGACCTAAATTTGGTTGCGTTATGTTTGAATTAAAGTTATCTAAAAGGTTTATATGAAGTACTTTTTCAATTAAGGCGCTCTCTTAAAAGTTATAAGCCAAACATTCCAGAACAAAAAAACATTGACTCAGAAAATGTATTTAAATTGCATAATACAATTAAAAGTTTACACATTGGATACACACATACATTTGAAATAAAATTTAAAATCTGGAACACTAAACTTTTTCAAAATCGGTTTGGTTTTTATAGCCATTTGTTTGAATTTGACAAAATCCAAGATGGCGGCGTGTTTGGCCCTTTGCCAGCTTATCACCTCATGACATAGTGTTCAGGTAGCCTTGTTTTATCATATTCCGAAGTCAAAATGCGTCGACCTTTTTTGTAAGCAAAAGGTCCCTGGCTGGTGTACTATATGTCTTCTTTCCTATTTTAATGGTCCGTTCATTTTTTACTTTTTATGTCTGGGATTTTGGTAGTCAACAATTGCAGATTTGTTATTTGTCATGCAGGGACTAATACAATGCTAGTTAGTGACGATACATTTTTAAAAATACTTGGGAGTATTATAAATAGATTGATGATCATTTATGTTCTGTTTATGTTTTTCTAAAACTTATTAGCAAGCCACGCTTTGTTTTATGTTCATATTATAATAAATGTGGTGTTCTATGGTGTTTCCTAATAATGAATTTGATTATTTGATGATTGTGGCAAATTGAATTTACTAGACGTCAATGCCATGAACACGTCATTAAAAAAAAATCTATACCTACTTACGATGTTGTGTGTTTTCATCATGTTAATGTGCGGTACCGGTACCATAAGGAAGGGTTTGACAGATAAAATGTAACCAATATTTTCTGTATAGGGAATTTGCATAATATTATTTTATGGTTCTAATGGGTTAAGGCCAGCTTCCTTTACACAAAAATATCTTATTTTCTTGATTTTGATAATATTTTCATTTATAAAAGAAGGGTGAAAGTTTTCTACATATTTTTGGCGGGACAAACGGGTCATACGTCACCAGCCTTCACGATACTAATCAACCAATCACGCAACGATATATCAAGTTACTCGCTTTCGGAGATTATCTTGGCTGTGGAAGCATATTTTGACATCTAGTTTGTTCTAATATGTTAAATATTTTATTTTATACATTAAGTGATATCACAACGTAAGCTTTAACCGCATTTTAAATTGATAATAAGTAAAAACACAATGATGATTATAAAACTTGGAAAAGGGCATCAAACTGTTGTTTATTGTTTTTCATTGTTGTAAGGACCAAAGACTTTGGTAAAAGGAGGGAATTTCGTTGTTTATCTAGACGGCCGTGTTCGTAGGCAGCCGTTTTAAAATAAATGTGCGGGAAATTTAAAACGTCAAACTTTGACCCTCAATAGATATTCAACGATTAACTTTAAAACCTTAAAATTATCGTTTATATCATTGTTAGACGAATATCTATATACTGCACATACTTTTTCCGATAACTGGAACTTATGCAAATTCCCTATTGGATGGGCATTAAATAGTCTTACTTGTGCATGGTTTTAAATTAAGTTGTGCCTTATATTGAGAATGTGTGGGCACTACCGAATCTGGGAGGGGGTGGTGTAATGTATCTAGGCCCCTAGGCAATCTTACACCTTGTTGGTGGTCCGGCAGCCATGTGTAACTTGACTTTGAGCCACCCTCGCTCGACTCCCCGTGTGGTCCGAGCATCCTGTGGAAGGCGGGCGATGCTTGGGGATGAGAGGAGAGGTTAGTAGTCTACGGACACTGAGGTTGTAAATTTCTTGTTGTGGTCTCTAGCGTAGTATGCCCGCTACATTTGCCTAAATAATACATAAATATAATACTTTTCAAACTCGTCCAGTGTTTGTATCAATTTCTATCCGCCTATCCATAGGAATAGCATAAACCACACCACACCCATTTTGAAATCATTTTGGTTTGTTTACAAAATCCCATAGCAACTAACCAAGCTTCGGTTTCACTAATGAACTATTGAAAAACCCATAAAGCAGTGATAAGTGTTGAATCATTGATTAGTCCAGGTTGAAAGACCAGTCCCAAGTATACAAAGCTTAAGATATCCAAGTGAATATGTAGCATAGACTTGATAACACCCCATACTTGATTACAACTAGCAATACTAAGTTACAACTAATATGAATTGGTACAATTTTTATTATTAACATTAGGAACGTAAGGTTACGTCTATGAAGAGCTAGAACAAAATAATCAATACAATAAGAAGTTAAAAAAAGTCCATCTCGATCGGGGTTCGAGCCCGAGTCTCCCACAATCCAGGTAGGCACCTTAGCCAACTAGACCACCGAGACGGTACATATTTAACATCTTAATTGTTGTTGCATTATAGATATGAATGGATGGAGTTTTTAACTTTTGAATTGTATTGAACATTAACAATTTCATCAACGGGAGTGTTTCCACACTAACCAAACCGAATAAAAAGCTAGAACAAAGCTTTCAGGGGCAAGCATTTTCCTCCCAGTTCGATCTCTCATTCTTATTAGAAACGAAGTAAGCATGCTTGAAAACGTCAGATGCTGGAGAAATGTGAGATTCTTCCAATAAGGTCCCAATCACTTGCAATCTAGGCCGTCTCACTGGACGGCTAGGGGGGAGAGGTTACGTGGGTCCCCCGGAGCCACGATACCTGCCTCCAGATTCTTCAAGAGCTGTGAGAGCCAGTGCTTTGTGGACTTGTCGTCTTGCAGGCATGTTACAAACGTGGCGTCGCGCAGCTGGTCCGGAAGACACTGACGCAACGCCTCACGAGCCCTGAAGTCAATCAACATAGAACAGACTGTTTTTCAATCAATCTTCTTAAACAGGTTCTTGTAGATTATGAGACAATACAAGATTGTAATAGTCTCCACTAACCTACTATTAGAGGATAGTAAATAGACACAGTAAGGTCTGAAGGAATATTTTAATTTTAAGGATCATTTATTATAAAACCCAGAAATAAAATGGAAAACTAGCTACAACCTAACCTACACTCTATCAATCATCAAACTGAAAAGACGCCGATTATATTTGTACCACCACCTAATAAACAATACACGTGGACGAAAACCCCAAAACCCGATACAACAACAGAATCGGTCTACGAAAACCTTCGTCATAACATATATATATATATATATATAATCAATGTGGATAGAGATAGGAGTCAACAGCTTACCTGAGATGTAGAGGTGGCTGCCATAGTTGAACACAGATAAAAATATACACAAACTTATTACTAAATAGTCACGAGACGTTTCGGCATTGCCTTCTTCGGTCGTTCTGGTCTACGAAGCTGTTGACCAGGAGAGGTTAGAGTAGGGGGGGGGGGGGTAGAAGAAGAAGTGGGGGTGGAGGGTGGCTAGAGGGTCTCCAATACGTGCACATGAGTGTGTGCGTGAGTGTGAGTGTGTGTGTGTGTGTGTGTGTTTGTGAGTGAGTGAGTGAGTGAGTGAGTGAGTGAGTGAGTGAGTGAGTGAGTGAGCGAGTATATATATATATATATATATTGATTCATAGCAGTTGTCGAAAAAGTTTGCCCCGACTGGGGTTCGAACCCAGAACCTCCGGCTTAACGTGCCATAGCTCTACCAATTGAGCCACCGAGACAACAGAATTGACAATTGGTAGAGCTATGGCACGTTAAGCCGGAGGTTCTGGGTTCGAACCCCAGTCGGGGCAAACTTTTTCGACAACTGCTATGAATCAATAACTATGTCCTTAAAGCGGGCTTATGCTTAAAAACTTTATATTCATATATATATATATTATTTGACGAGTGTATTAAACTACTAACCGTCACACTCGTCAAATAATATATATCCGGGTCAAATAGCTTCTGAAAATAATATATATATATATATAAATTATTAGACGAGTGAGCGCAGCGAACGTAGTCTACAACGCTACTCGATCGGGCCTTGGTCGTGATTAATTCTGTTAAATGTTAAATGTCTGTCTGTCCGGTCCCATACGGCCGAACCGCCAAATAGACTGAGCTGAAATTTTAAACAGACATCCGTGACCAGGTAACTGAGAACTGCTAACAAAATGAGCACAATCTGTTACGATTTAAACCTGCAAGAAATAAAAAACTGAAAAATACGTTGAAATGTATGGAAATTATTTTAACGACAATGGTTTTCATTTTGAAATAATATTTTTTGTTTGTTATTTAGCTGGCTGTGAAATGCCGTGTCCAAGGTTATCAATGTTGGACGTCAAGGTACCCCCAAATTCCGCTCGTAGATTGAGTAAACCTTGCAATATTTTCACGTATTTCGTACTGGCTATGTTTTCCATGGTATTGTCACAGATGTAGGACTACACTGCGTTATATGCATTTCAAAACATGTTAAATATTTTAATAAATACAATCCAGAAATTACAAAATCTTTCCCGACCATTGAACCCACGTCTCCCACATTTGGGCTATAAGGGCGCTTAAGCCAACTCGACTAGGTAAACGCCAAAGTCGTTGTTAGACGAGTGAGAGAGTCATGTGTTGAGTACGCGGGAATATTTGCATTTAAGTTTGATTATAATATTCGTATAAATAATAGGGTATTTAAGTTTAAGTCATAGTTTAGGCCATAATGCTCCACTCTAGCCTATGATAGGCTAGGGAGGCCTAAGGTAGGGGGAAGAAAAGGAATGTTACCGGGTACTCAACACATGGCTCACTCACTCGTCTAACAACGACTTTGGCGTTTCCCTAGTAATACTCAACATGATCCAAAAATTCCGCGTATTTATGGACTTCCTAAAGTACATAAACAGAATATTCCTTTGAGACCTATTGTGAATGCAATGGGATCTCCAACGAGTTAGCACGATTCCTGTCTAAACAAATTCAACCGCTGGTGCCTGAGATAAAATCATATGTGAAAGATTCAGCACATTTCGTAGAACTTCTAAAAACCCTGGTAGTGGTAGCGGTACGCAAAATAATACTGCACTTTTTGAACACGGTTTGCCACTTTGCACAGTTGTAGGTGAGACCAAAAGTAATTTTTTAAGATGTGGAGGCACTCGAAATTTCCATTGGAATTCAAAATGGCGGCCATTTTCCAAAACGATGTTCTCAGATACAAAAATTCTTTTGATGTGTCTAATAAATCATGTTTGGTATCGTTTTCGTATATTTCCGACTCGAATAACACGAAAATAATGTTAAAATAAAAATCCGGGTGAAATTCTAGAAGTTTAACATCTATTTAGTAGTATTTTCAAGAAAATCTTCATAGATTGGGTCCGACATAGAAACTCCTTTACCCTACCCCTCCCACACAGCACACGATATTGACGGGATATCCCATTTTGGATTTCAAAGTGAAATTAACATCCACGATATTTCAGGAACATACTAGGTATATATTCAAAACGATAAACTGCATTAGAGCTTACGGTATGTTCAGAGGATATTCATAGCATTGGCATGTACATCCACAGCATATCCCAACAACGTTTCATACACGTGTATAAAAACTAATTTCTCTATTCATGGATATTTGCAAATAACCTATTTAGATACGTAGAATATGCTTTTTAAATACCGCATTACATAGTAAGTCCACTATATGTCCTAGGTATATACATTAATAAGCAACTTTACACATCTCGGCCGCAATTGAGTATATAATCTGTATATTGAGCAAACATCACATAGTCATACACAGATGACATAGAATGTCACATGTATATCCTACGTATATTCTTCATAACCATCAATAAGTCTACTCTGTTCGTAAGTATATAATCTGTATATTGAGCAAACATGCCATGGACATACACCGATTATATTGTATGTCCCATGTTTATCCTGCGTATATTCTACATAAACCAACAATAAGTTTACTCCTTTTGAAAGTATATATACTCTGTATATTACCGACAGTGTTGGCTCGGGCGCTAAGCGCTCGACTCTGATTCGGGAGGTCCCGGGTTCGAATCCCGTCGAGACCGGCAATCCTGACTGAAGGTTTTTTCCGAGGTTTTCCTCAGTCGTTAAGGCGAATGCGAGGGGTTGAGTCCTCTTAAATAGCCCTCGGACATCCCTTCACAATTTCCTATCCGCACATACCTAGTTCACCTGGGCCCCGATTCATATACATTTATCCCGGGTATAAGTGGTATAAGGACGGTATAATGCAGGACATGGCAGGATAAGGCCTGGTTAAGTCTGAGCAACTCTCATCCAATCAGAAATTTTCAATCCAACAACAAGTACAACAAATGTTTTTTCCACTGCATTCCACAGCCATGTAAATCAGCAGATTTGCAAAAGAACACTAAAAATTTGCACCATCTTTTGTTTTACATTTTTATTTATTGACATAAGATTGCGTGAGATCATTAAAAGAAAAGAAAAGGCGTATTATTGCCTTAAATTTTGGAATAGCCTAGGACTATCATACTATTGTTCATCTGCATAAGGCTTTTAGTAATCAAAACTAGTTATTTGTGCGGGATGTGTGTCAAAACAAGGTCGTGCAGGCCTAGGGTTGCCTAGGAGAGGCCAAGGGCTTGTCAAACGTGTTATGTTAGTATTAATTTTATCTAGTCCTATAGCCTAATCGAACTTTAGGCCTACACTGTTGTATTATGAATAATTTTCTACATCTGGGCCTAGGCCCGAGACGGTTTCTGATTTGTTTTATGAGGGTAATGACAACTTTTCTCGTTTAACACATAGACGCAAAATTTAAAATGTCCGCCATCTGTTTACATATTTTCTTATCCCCGTGCGAGGCGGGATAAGTCTTCATGAATTGGATTCGGAGTTATACCGCACTTATACCACCTAACTCTGCTTATACCGGGATAAAAATGTACATGAATCGGGGCCCTGAAGAGGGGCTAAACAGGTTTCCCACGTTAAAAATTTAAATTCTGTATATTGAGCAAACATTCCATGAACATACTCCGGTTATATGGTATGTCCCATGAATATCCTACATATGTTCAATAAAGACCAACATTCAGGCTACTCTGTTCAAAAGTACTAATTCTATATATTGAGCAAACATGCCATGAACATACACCAATTATATGGTATGTCCCATGTATATCCTACGCATATTCTACATAAATAAATATTCAGTCTACTTCGTTCGAAAGTATATACTCTGTATACTGAGCAAACATGCCATGAACATACAGCAATTATATGGTATGTCCCATGTACATCCTACGTATGTTCTACATCAACCAACATTCAGTCTACTCCGTTCATAAGTATATACTGTATATTGAGCAAACATGCCATGAACATACACCGATTATATGGTATGTCCCATGTACATCCAACGTATATTCTCTATAAACCTAGATTCAGTCTACTCCGTTCGTAAGTATATATTCTAAATATACAGTGTGCATGCCATGAACATACACATATTCACCTATTGTGGTTTTCAAAGCGCGGTCTAGCGGCGTTGTGTAGAAGCATGTACATAATTTCTATTAAAAACCTTGAATCTTAGATAATTGATCATTTAGAAGTATTTGCTTACATTCAAATTATGCATCATGTATGCGCACATACTTTAAATTGATAAGAATTTGAAATATTTTGCAAATACAATCTCTACACGTGCGCAACCAAGTTAGCATTCCGCCATGGCTCCGGAGCTTGCTTTATTCATATTCTCGGGTAGTTGCTGTTTAAAGTAACACTTTCAGGTCGAGGCTCTACCATTGCACTTCGGTGGAGCTGAAATCTACCCTTAACCAACTTAAATATTGGATTGCTCAGGATACCCGCTGTTTAATTACGTAACTTAATTACTTCTTACCAAACATTTTCGAATTTTCACCAGTTGATGGTCGGCATACTATGTAAATCGTGGATATATTCGTATATTGTCCGTACATCAAATGAACATCCATGTAATATTCTCGCACATCCTGTGAATGTCCATTGAATTATATACGATTTTAAATTACATATCCATCGGTCGTGTTGTTACCTACAATATACCTACAATATAAATATAATGCACGTATTTGTATACCTATGGATGTCGTACGAATGTACCAAGGATATTCACGAAAGGATGTATGAATCGTGGATATAGTCGTATATTGTTTGTACATTGAAGGTATCGCGACTGGACTTAGGTCCGACTGTCAATCTTTGAATTTCCCTAGATTTATGTGTGGTATTTGCATACTAAATTTTTTTTTTGCCTATTTGCATATCAAATTTGCATATCAAATGTTAATTTTATTCAGTAATCAATTTTATTTTTAATTAGTAATTAGAAACTTAAATCAAGCTTCAGTTCTAATTAACATCGATATTTAATTGTAATCAAGGTTGAACAGCCAGGGATAGATCAAGGTTAGAGAAACATCTCGGAGGTAAATTTCTTTCAAAATCCGAATACAGCTACGCAGTGCAGAGCAAATAATTATTTTTCAAGGAACGTTTGAATGGGAGTTAATCTTGTTGCAGACAGATGTCTAGAAAATTTGTAAGAGATGTTGGTTTTGGTGAACTAGGTAGCGCCTGCCAGTCGGCGACGATTTCACGGTTGATTGCTCACTCGGCCTAGATGGCTGATTTAATCTCAGTTCCGAGTAGCTGCTACGCAGTATTTTTGCAAGTTGTTTTGGTCTATAGTAAGGGTCGAGTCAATAGGATAGAGTGACAAAGGGCATAAGTCCATGTATGTTTAGCAGGGGTTCAGAGGTTTCAAGTTGAGATCGGAAGAGTATATACCTAATTGGTCTGTTTCATGGAACCTGAGAAGCGACGTTGTGTACTTGAGGGGCCATGTCCGTGTTTTCGAGCAGAGCTGGGGTGTTCTCGTTAGAGTTGTTCGGTGGCTGTGTCCACGGGTGGACGTGAAGTCGAAGGATGGGGGATCTCCGGATTGCACGGAACCACCATGACGGTCGCGATTAGCTAAGTTTTTATAGGTCCTACCGTGCTTCGGGGTAGGGTGCCGAACCAAGTATCGCGTTTGAACTTCATTAGTGATCATCGAGTTGAAGTGATTTTTAATTAATTAATCTTGTGCCGAGCATCATTTTTTCATCGTCGTCAGTGATTAGCCTCTGCTATCACTAAGTAATTAACTGTGCCGAGCATCGGACAGGTAGAACAGTTTCAACAGCAAAGCAATAATTGTGTCATAATTGTCAGTGGAATATGATTCATGAGAACAGTTACGTCAGCCAGTAAGATTTTCGAACATTTTACCAATCTTAATTAACTATAATTAATTTTACCGGCACAAAACATTTCAACTGGGAACTTCAAATTATCAAGAATCTTCTAATCAATAGACTGTGTTTCCAATCAATAAACTGTGTTTCCAATCAATAAACTGTGTTTCCAATCAATAAACTGAGTGTCCATAAGAACAGTGCTTATAATCAATAGACAGTGTGACCGATTATCAGTACATACTCAAGCCATGTGTGTCATCGCCATGTGGATTATCTTCTGACCCCAACATCAAGAACTTGCCCTCCATTTTACAACATTACCATATTGGATTACAACGAACTACGGCCGAAGGTTAAGTACATGCCTAGGGCATTACATTGTCATTAATTATATTTTCTTGCTAACCATAAATGTATAAATTCACATTTTGAAGGGGTATGCGAAGGTTCTTCTAACCTTAATTAGTAACGAGCTCGATAGGCAGGGTAAATTCATTGTAATTGTCATGTCCAATGGTCAATAGTGAACTGAAGTGTGTTAAAATTAATGATGTAATTTTCAATGTAGATTGTACTCCTAAAAAATCCTCCTATAAACCAATAGTTCATAAGCATTATTGCTGGTCGGAGTGAGCCCAGTAAGGCAGAGCAGAGTTGAGGTTCTGGCAGCATCGATGGTGGAGATTCTGACAGCAGGTAATTTTAATTAAGGCGTGACTAATTAAAGACAATTAATTTTTTTTTTATTAAGTAGGGATTAATTTACATCATCAAATTTTTTTTTAGGGTTTCGTATTTTCTGTTGAGCTAGTTAAACATCTACGTAATTTAGTAACCAGATTCCTGATCCGGGCAAACTCAGGGTCTGATCTGTTACAAAGGATATCCAGAATGATGTACATAGTAGGTCTGCGGGACGTACCACGCACATCAAATAAACGCCAATGATATATTCCCGTACATCCACTGTACATCCTGTGGATGTGCATAGAATTTGTATTTTTAAATTATATATCCCTCGATTGTTGTAGATACCAACAATGTACCTACAATGTAGTATGTATATCAATATACCTATGGATGTTGAAAGAATGTACCAAGGATATTCAAGAATTGCACATACGAAACGTGGGTATTGATGGTACATTCAGAGAATATCCAGTAGAATATATCTGGGAGGTCCACAGTAGATGAATATCGTGACATTTGCACATTGGCCGGACATGCCATTGACATAAAATGCTGTATATAGTATATCCCTGGAATATACACATTTTATTCATGGATATTCATAGGATATTCGTGGGATATGTGTGTGCTGTGTGGGCTGTAAATGCTTCTAACATTAAATTATTATGATTAAAAAATTTTAATTTTGAACCGACATTCATTTTTTTACTTATTGGCCAGTCTTTGCTGCGGCAACCAGAGGTGTTCCAACAGGTGGTTGATGATTATTGTGCTGATTAATATGCTGCTCTTTTTTAACACGGTTTGGCACTTGGCTCAGTTGAAGTTGGTACCCAAAAGATATTTTTAAGATGTGGAGGCAATAAAAATTCCCTTCGAATCCAAGATGGCGGCGATTTTTGGAATGTTGACCTTTGAACACAAAATTTTGCTCAAAACGACGAATAATATCATGTTTGGTGTCAAGTCCATATGAATTTGAGCCAGAGAACACGAATTTGAGCTCAAAATATTAATGATACGTACAGTTTACAAATTCACTACTGCTATTATCACAAATCGACTAATTGATAGGTAGTTAGTAAAGAAGATAGGTATTTAAGATTTTCTGTTTAAAGCAATTTATTACTTCTATGCCGCGTTCTTCACTAACTTCACACATTGCTCTCTTGGCAGAACGCTTGCCTTTGGAATTAAAAGCAGACAGTGTCACAATCAGTGAATGCGTGAAAATCTCTGCTAATGGTCAGTTTGCCTTTGTTACCTATGCGCAGCTTACCATTTGCTGAAATCGAAGGGGGACAAGCCTGATTTTCGTGCGGAAAAAAGTCATCTAATTCAATTTCCCTGTGCTGACTTGCAATGAATAGTTTAGAGAAAAGCTGCTCATCAGTCATCACACTCCATATTCTTGTTGCCTGCAGACGTAATTTTTAGTTTAGCCGTGAAGATCTTTTTGTTCACTGTCTTTAAGGGTTGAAAAGTAGTTATCAACTATATAGTATCTCCTCTACAACCTTATACAGATTGATGCCATCATCTACAAGAGAGTTTAATGTGTCAACACCTTCCCTGCTCACTAACACCCGGCTGTCAATTACTATAAGATCTTCGCTTAATTCCAAGAACGTATTACCAAATTCTAGAAAACTATCTTTGAGTGGACAACTGCTATGATTGAATCAATAATAATAATATTGTTAAAATGTAACACTTAGAATCCACTTTATAAATATAAGTACCTAGCTTACGAAATACCCACTACAGTGGTACCATTTATACATATTTTATATATTATATACTTTATTTATACACATACATTTATATACTTTGATTGAATACTACATAATTAGGTATACATATCAAGATTTAAGGTCATCTGCCATCTAAACCTGAATTGCCACAAAATATTATGCGCCTACACACAAGCCTCTCTCATGTGGGCATTCACCTTCATATTATGTAAATCAATGTTTGTTTTCTATGTTATGTATTATCTGTATCAATGAAGTTGAATAAAATCGTGCTAAATCTGAATCTGAAATCTGAGCGCAAGTGTCTTCCCTAAACATAGTCTGGTATGCTGAGTATTGCTCATGTTGTCGAAAAATTATTCTGTTTCTGTCTTGTACTGTCCAGTTGTCCAGTTGTCAAGTACTATTGTACTTGTTCCCATACTCAGGCCTAGCCCTATATAATAATATAGGCCAACTGTACTTTTTGTTACATATTATTCTTAACTAGGCTATTATATCTATATCTTTAGTATTAATTTTGACAATATCCATATTTGTACTCTGTATGAATCTAAGGATTAATAAAAACTTGAACTTGAACTTGAACTTGAATACTTGGGGTTTCATCTTGTGCGGGAATAAATTGTCAATCAGCGAGAGTAATGTGTGATAAAAAACAAGAAACCAAGGAACTATGCGTTTGAGAGATTCTTTTAGTCCGGAGGATTACTGTAAAAAATCATAACAATCGTGCACTTTGGGGTAGAAGCCTGAAATTTTGTGGACACACTCCACATACCAATAGGATCATTTTAAGAAATAGAGGCATTTCTGATCGGCCCCAGGGGGGGAATTCCCCCCTCCCCCTGAATAATTCCCGAGTATTTTTGTAAAAATACATAAGAATTGTGCATTTTGGACCAGAAGCATGTAATTTGGTCGACACACTCCACATAAGCATAAGATCATTTTCAGAAATAGAGGCATTTCTGATCAGCCAATGGGGGGCATGCCCCCCCCCCTGAATAAGTCCCGAGTATTTCTGTAAAGATTAATAAGAATTATGCCTTTTTGGCTAGAAGTATGAAATTTGGTGGATACACTCTACATACCCATAAGATTATTTTAAGAAAATAGAGGCAATTCTGATCGGCGCCAGGGGGGGAATTCCCCCCTCCCCCTGAATAAGTCCCGAGTATTTTTGTAAAAATTAATAAGAATTGTGCATTTTGAACCAGAAGCATGAAATTTGGTTGGCACACTCCACATAAGCATAAGATCTTTTAAAAAATAGAGACATTTCTGATCGGCCAACGGGGGGCATGCCCCCCCTCCCCCTTAAATAAGTGCCGAGTATTATTGTAAAAATTAATATGAATTGTGCATTTTGGGCTAGAAGCATGACATTTGGTGGGTACACTCCACATACCGTAGGATCATTTTAAGAAATAGAGGCATTTCTGATCGGCCCCCGGGGAGAGGGGGGTGCCCCCCCCCCTCCCCCCTGAGTAAGTCCCGAGTTTATGTTAAAATTAATAAGATACATAGGTTGCCAAGTTCGCCAGGGAGGTATTGAAACATTCTTTCAACTCGAAAATCGGGAGTATTCTCCAGAGTTTGTCCGACGAAGGAACTCCCGTGACAAAGCTATCCTGTTGAAGTGTCTTGAGCGTCTTCCCAACAACTCAAGAGCATTTAATTTGGAGTGTGAGTAAGCTGACGAAATGCATAACACCACACTAGATTCACCCAAAGTTGATATGGCAGTCTTTGACGGAGCTGCTGTAGTGCACACGGTCCAGCCAGGAAAGGGCGATACTTTTGGCGACTACAGTGACAAGATCGTTCATTATGTCGGGAAGCAATTTTCCGGTTTTGTACGCAGGGTAGATGTGGTCTTTGACAGCTACATTCCATTTAGCTTGCAAGCTTCTAATCTAGAGAAGAGGGGAAAGAAATTCTCATCCAAGTAAAAGAAAATCACAAAACTCCTTCAAACTGGAAGGGTTCCTTCGAGTCGATTACAATTTGCAGCAATTGTTTCATTTGCTAAGCATCCATCTTTCAACAGCTCCTTTTCCTGGGATGCTTCTTGTCACGGATGGAGAAGACGTTCTCTGCACTCATAGGAACACCGCTTTATGTGGGTCGCCCCATGTTCGCATAAGGAAGCTAGCACCTGGATATTTCTTCACGTGGCAGATGGAGTTAAACACGGGTAAAGGAGAATTGCAGTGCAAAGTGTCGACAAAGATGTTGTGGTTTTAGCAGAGGTCTTCTATTTCCAACTTGCTTGTGACAACCTTGGGTAACCTTTGGTATAGGAAAGGACTACCGCTACACGGCTACACCAACTGTACTCAAATTGCTCAGGTGCTCAAAGAAGAAAGATGCAAAGCCCTACTAGCGTTCCATGCTTTCACAGGTTGTGACTTGTGATACATCCTCGTTTTTCAAAAGGATAACCAAACTGCAAGCATTGAAACAGTGGGGACGTTTCCTTGACTACTAAAGTACTGCTTGTGCTGTCTAACGTCGCTAAAACCGATTAAATTGAGTCCGTACTGCCAATAATAGAGCATTTTGTAGGACTCCTTTACGACAGATACAGCTCTCACGGTCTCACTCAAGTCACGGTCTATGATTGTAGGAGGGACTTGTTCACTCGTAAGGGCAGACAGATTAAAAACATTCCCCCAACTCAAGTTGCTCTCCAACTCCATGTTTCCCGTACGCGCGGTGGATGCGAACAGGAGTAGAGAAATCAGACAAAACTAGTTGACTAATTTGACCTTATGACTGTAACGTTACACCGACCTACCCTGTACAAGGCTACCATATATTAAAACTCATCCACCTCGGCTAGCCTACACAGTCAATGAGCAACACACTTGGCATACAAATTAACACATAATTAGACATTTATTTTTAAACCAAGTAATAATACTACAGCAATTATTTAGTGAAATTGATCTGCTTGATAACGACCACATTGGACATTAAAAGTTTATATCATACGACCTTCTTGGCTGTTGTGTTTGAGTATGATTTTCACCCATCTGTAGTCTTCTCTTGTGAGCCTTATACTTCTAATCTTCTTACTTCTCTTCTCTTGAAATCTTCTTAAAAGTATATTATAGGTGCCAAGTTGCAGACACATAAACTTATAATTGAAAATTAGTTTTAAAAAGAATCACTTCTGCTTTCTTTACTAGAGCAAAACTCCTTGACCTAACTCGATTCAAGTAGCATCCAAGATGGCCATTCTGTTCCTGGTCAAATTCATTGTTTCAAAGTTCTAGATTTTTGTATCTTTTTTACACATCACATAAAACACTTTTTAATATTTACTTATTTTTTATAAATTTAAATTTGCTGTATTTACCTTTAATAATCATTATCAGAACATTATTAAAAACTTTAAATAATATAATTATTTTACCATAAGTGAAAAATACAGCCTTCTGAAACTTGGTTATAAATGTAAACAAACTACTCAATCACTGCCTACTTGAAACCTTTTATACATTTTAAGAAGTCACTGCCTACTAGAATCATTTTATACATTTTAAGAAGTCACTGCCTACTGGATCTTAATTACTTTTACCAAGTTCTAGATTTAAGAGACTGGTACTTTACAATACCCCTTCAAATTTTGAACAATTTCTTGAAATTTTTCAACATTTATAATGCTTGAAAGCACCAGACAAATTAAAGGATTTTTTTTTTTATTCTTAATCCTGCTTCAAAATCTGATAACAATACAATAATCCTCTGGACAATGACAAATCTGAACATCAGCTTATTCCACAAAAATCTAAACAAACTAGATCACACTTTGTTCTTTTACCGCTACCCATGACTTTAATATACAATATCATAAAATTCAAGCAACCCAAAATTTAGAACTCATTGAATGTTCCAACTACCTCCATTGACAAACACTAACAATATCAATTACTCAACAATTGAAAGGCTGTTTACAATACCCCTTCCAAAAAGAAATTATTTGAAGTAATGGAAATTATTTATTTTGATATTAACTCCTGCAACCATTGAAACACCAATTAAATAATATCATCAACTTAAAATCTTTCAAATTGGAAATTATGAACAACCTTATTAAAATGTACTAGTATTTATCAACTTCAGCAACACCAATTTCCAAGAATCTTTATGAAAATGTCTATTTATTCATTTTCCACTCCACAATAAACTATTCCAAATCTATCATCCCACAGAAGAACTATCATACCATCAAAAAGTAGTCAAACCAGCAAATTGAAGACAAGATTGACAACCCCTTCAAATTGACCAATAAAGAAAAGATTTTAAACCTTATTTTAGGTTAGGAATTTACTAATGACCCTCAACAAATGACTTCTTCAAAATGAAAAACCTTTCAAACTGACCAACCAAGAACAAAAAAAATGTACTCCCTAGAAATGTACACAATCATAGTTAACAACCCAGCAGCCAACCATCCCTTCAAATTGACCAATAAAGAACAAAAAAGTACATTGGAATGCACACAATGAACGACAATGAATAACTACTTCAAATTGAAAAACCTTTCAAACTGACCAACCAAGAATAAAAAATGTACCAAGAAATGTACATCAACCATAGTTAACCACCAAATCAGTCAACCACCCCTTCAAACTGAAAACCCCTTCAAACTGACCAACATAGAACAAGTGAGGAAAAAAAACAACTCCGAGATCCACAGCCCTATCTAGTTTTCTGTTAATAATGGAGGTGCCGTCACGTTGTTGTTAGTAGGAGGTGCTCGTTAGTTCCCTGGAGATCGCCAGTCATCTAGAGGTCTTGAATTGAAGTTAGTTTGTCGATGTTGGTAACTATTATTGTTGGCATTTGTTGCAAAGTTGTGGTAGTAGGTGTTTTCATAGTTCCTATTTTGACTAGGTAACCAAATCAGTCTGTCACTTTCTAATCTTTCCAAAAGATTTACGATTTTAGTGGCATCGTTGTCTATATGAATGAAATGGAAACGAATTTCCATAGGAAAATGTTTGAGCAGTTGTTTGACCATCGTTTCTTGTGGTATTGGGCAACTGAGATATCCATTATGACGCAACAAACGTTTGAAGTATACTGATGGTAATCCCTGTTTACCACCTTCGTAGGATGCACTATATATGTGTTTCATGAGAACATCTTGAGCGTTGTCTCCCCAAAAATGATTAATGAATTTTTCTTTAAAATCTTCAAAGGAATCAAACTCATTTCCCAGCATCCATGGTATGCATTGACCCTTTAAGCATTGTAGAGTGAACGCCAACCTCCTGTTGTTATTTACCGAATAGTTCTTGAATCGGCTTTCTAACAAGTTTAGAAATTCAATGGGATGAATACCTCCATCTCCCATGAATATTATGCCCTCTCTAAGTAGTTGGTCTCCTACACCGCTATCGTTTGCATAAACGGTAGTTCCCGTAACGCTGTTACCCCTTGAGTTTCCAAATCTTGAATCTTTTTTGTATTGGTTAGAATAGAATTTTCCAACTGCTTTGTATTGGTTAGAATAGTGTGTTCCATCTTCTTTGTATTTGGGTTTGAATAGTATTTTCCAGACCATTGCAAGCTTCTTGAAAGTTTTTATCATCTAATTCTCGCTTTTCTTCTACTTTTGAGACTTCTTTTTGTACTTCTTCTAATTTCTTGCCATTATCATCAATCATGACATGGATATCCCTTATCAATTCCATAGCACCCCCTACTTTGGCTTCAATGTCCTCCACATCTTCAGTTACTTTTAGCTTCACATCTATGAATTGTTTTTCTAAGGTGTAGAAAAGTCTGTCATATTTTTCTTCTAATCCATTTTGGATGACATCCATTCGTTGATTTACCTTATCGATTTCATGTTTAACAACCTCTAGTTTCTCGTCCATAATCTTACCCACTTCATTTTTAATGCTACACATGTCATTTTTTATGCTACCCATTTCATTTTTCATGCTATTTTCCATGTTACCCATTTTATTTTTCATGCTATTTTCCATGGTACTCATTTTATTCAACAACGTACTCATTAAAAAACTCATTTCTGGACTCATCACCAAACTTCCTTCCGTCGAAGTGCTAGTCATATCGGTTGCCAAGTGCCTATCTAAACCACTATCCATCTGTCCCAATTCTGTCCTCCCTAAATCTTGAGAAACAATTTGCAACCCTAGCTCTATTTCATCAATAGCAACACCTTCACTTTGACTAGCCATTATTCCAAAGCCTAGGTTTATTTGTAGCCAAGTGTGTAATTGAGACCCCTAATCTCTGCGTGACATTATCTTCAGTAAGACCACTAACGTTGGGCTGCCAAATTGTAACGTTACACCGACCTACCCTGTACAAGGCTACCATATATTAAAACTCATCCACCTCGGCTAGCCTACACAGTCAATGAGCAACACACTTGGCATACAAATTAACACATAATTAGACATTTATTTTTAAACCAAGTAATAATACTACAGCAATTATTTAGTGAAATTGATCTGCTTGATAACGACCACATTGGACATTAAAAGTTTATATCATACGACCTTCTTTGGCTGTTGTGTTTGAGTATGATTTTTCACCCATCTGTAGTCTTCTCTTGTGAGTCCTTATACTTCTAATCTTCTTACTTCTCTTCTCTTGAAATCTTCTTAAAAGTATATTTATAGGTGCCAAGTTGCAGACACATAAACTTATAATTGAAATTAGTTTTAAAAAGAATCACTTCTGCTTTCTTTACTAGAGCAAAACTCTTTGACCTAACTCGATTCAAGTAGCATCCAAGATGGCCATTCTGTTCCTGGTCAAATTCATTGTTTCAAAGTTCTAGATTTTTGTATCTTTTTTACACATCACATAAAACACTTTTTAATATTTACTTATTTTTTATAAATTTAAATTTGCTGTATTTACCTTTAATAATCATTATCAGAACATTATTAAAACTTTAAATAATATAATTATTTTACCATAAGTGAAAAATACAGCCTTCTGAAACTTGGTTATAAATGTAAACAAACTACTCAATCACTGCCTACTTGAAACCTTTTATACATTTTAAGAAGTCACTGCCTACTAGAATCATTTTATACATTTTAAGAAGTCACTGCCTACTGGATCTTAATTACTTTTACCAAGTTTTAGATTTAAGAGACTGGTACTTTACATGACTATGCCAATTAATATCAAGATTACTTTATAACGGTGAAATAAATATATGTATTTTTGTTGCAGTTGTTCCCTTATTTTAGAACAAAGAAATAAGTTAATTTTGTACCTGTTTTCAAGGAAATGACGTAACTTTAAGATTGTGTAATGTTTATCCAATCATTTTGTGTTCTAATTTCAGGAAATGAAATCTAATCGAAATAAGAAAATCATATTGGCATTAAAATCTTCTTTAGGAATTTTGTAATGGGCATTGAAAATAAAGACCACACGAGAATCTACTTATTGGGGGCATGGGGCAAATTATGCCTATAGGGAACCTAAGTGGGCGTTGTCCGGTTCTCTCCCGTCGGCCGTCAGCGAGGTATAGGCGATTAACCCGTGCTATATGTTTCGTAAGCGATAGCGCGAGAACCCGACCGCGGACCGGAATTATATTCATACTGTAAGAAACTATAATCTTTCCTCTTTGCGTGGATATACATAACTCTGCTCTATCACAAATATTAATGACATTTGTTTTGAGTTGAAGTGAACTCTACATTTACACTGTTGCCAAACCTTCCAAACTGCTCATGAAAAAGCACGTAAAAACATTTTTTCCGTGGCATCAGCATAACATTTGGTATCCGACTTGCTTTGTGGCTACTGTGAGGTCACTAGGTTGTACTAGATTATACATTACTAATAAAATATCCTTCAATGTGCCAACAAAATCTTGAATGCGAAGTACATTTAGCAACCATGGACAGGCGCGTGGTATGCGAGGATGCCACAGCTGCACACAACGTGGCTGCGTCTCGCTTAGGTTGCCGCTCAGTCAGAGTACATTTGCGACAGCGCGCAAACATGGGTCTATTTAACTCATAATAGTTTGAATTTAGGAAGCGTCATCGAGCAAAGTAGAATGCCATCATCTTCTTCACAGAATTATGCATCTTGTGATGTTATTGGTTTAGATTTCTTTTGCGCGAGTCAAAAGATACGGCGAGTTACATTTTCGTACCATGCTAATTCTTATGGGCGCTGAGACCGAGAGAACCAATTTCCTTCCCGCCTTCAAAACTTAGGTTTTTTCCCTATTAGGCTTGTTATGTGACTAATTGTTTTACCTAATGTTATATGTTTGTATTTTTTTTAAAAGGGAAAAAAGTTTTTGTGATTTTGGGCGATAAAGGAAAAGCAAATGAGCCGGCCCATGGCACCCATCAGCGGGGGGGCAAATGACACCCCCCTTTGGGGCCGGTCTAAATGACCTATTTCAAAAAATGTCTTACGGGAATGGGGAGTGTGTCCAAATTCCAGCTTCGGTCCAAAATGCACGATTCCTATTAATTTTTACATAAAATTCGGGACTTATTAAGGGGGTGGGGGGCTGCCCCTCTAGGGCGGTCAAAATGACCCCATTTATCACATGTCTTATGGCCCGGGTATGTGAAAAATTCCATCAATTTTCTTTTTCTACCCCAAAATGCACAACCCAAATTAATTTTTCCACAAATACCTTTCTTATTCAGGGCGAGGAACATGCCCCCCCTGGGGCCCGTCAAAATTGCCTCTTTTTTTTTTAAAATTATCATAGGGGTATGTGGATTTGTGTCTCCCAAAATTTCTGCTTCTAGCCAAAAAGCACGATTCATTTTAAAATTATTACACAAAACGGGACTTTTTTTCAGGGGGGGGGGGGGGGGGAGGGGGGCTCCCCCCTTTTGGGGCCGATAAGATTGCCTCTATTCTTAAAAATGATCGTAGGGGTATTTGGAGGATGTGTCCCAAAAATTTCATGTTCTACCCCCAAAATGCACGTTTAATATTAATTATTACAAAAATACTCAAGTTTTATTCAGGGGGGGGGGACATCCCCCCCCCCTGGGGCCGACAAAAATGCATCTATTTTTTTAAAAGACCCTAGGGTAGGGGAGGATGTTCCCAAAATTTTCATGCTTTACCCCAAAAAATGCACGATTCCTTTTAATTTTACAAAAAACTTGGGTTTTTCAGGGGAAGGGGGGCATCCCCCCCCTGGGGGCCGACAGAAATGCCTCTATTTTTTTAAAATGATCCTAGGGTGTGTGGGGGGATGTGTGCCAAATTTATGTTCACCCAAAATGCACGATTCTTAAGTAACCCTCCGGAAACTATTTGAACAGTTTATAACTACCATTTTTAAGGGCCAGGGGAAAAGATTGCGGGCTTGCATGGCCCAACTCAAATGGGGGCGCACTAGGGTTCATAGGCGCCAGCTCCGGGGGGAGGGGGGCCCAAAGCACCCAAGATGGGTTTGTGTAGGAGCTGGCACCAACACAAATCTCAAAAATCATCACAAAAAAGGTAGTTCTTCTCGCATCCACACACATACAAAATTAAATTTGGTATTATGCATATTATTTTTAATGTGACAAAAAATTTGGGAGTAGGGCTGATTCAAATACCGCAAAGCCCCAGTGCCAACCCACTAGCGGGGATGTAATATAATCTATCACCTCGTGACTCACTTCTTTTTGGTGGGTTTCCTTTTTTGATGCAAAAAAAAACTACATTTTATGGTAATGCATTCAGCCCACAACCTTTTTTTTCTAAACGCCCAAAAAGCCCAAAAAACCTGATTTCAAATTTTTTCGCCCCCCCCGGCGCATTTTTTGGGGGGTTTTGCCCCCAAACCCCCCCGTGTGGTCCCCCATATACTCCCTGGGGATATTAATTTCGCCTCCCAAATAAAAATACCCCGAGCCGCATGCTCTACCCCTATTTTGTCTAAGTTTTGAGCCCCCACAGTCTTTCTGAAAAGTGGCGCCCCTGCAGGTTTTGATGATTTATGCTAAAACGGTTGGTAAAACATTCCCAAAATTTTGCATGCATGTTGATGAAGATTTTTATGTAGATATCCACACTTGGTTGAAATAATGACCAAAAAGGTCCATTGTAGACTAAATCCAAAAGCGAAAAAAAGGGAAACCAAAACGTTTTCAATTTAAAATTACCCCAACCCGTTATTTTTCGATAAACCAAATTAATCTGTAGTTCCCAATTGTTTTAATCGTTGATACCAGTATTCAATATGCGTTGAAAAATGTAATTGTAATAAATCCGGGGAAGTTCACCAAAATTGAGAAATTTTCGGAGTTTTTACGATTTGTGATTAAAATTTTAAAATGAATTAATCTAGGAAAGCGTATGGATATCATAGTTGATTCTTTATAAAAAATCGTGTATAATTACGACGAAATTAAACCTTTTACCTAAAGAAAGAAAAACAAAAAACTGTTTTTAAAACTCGCTCCGAGCCCCCCTCAGCGATCCTTTTAAAACACGTCCCAAAGGAAACACTTGCAAGTAAACTCAGTTTTGGGTTAAATTCTAAAAAAATACTCAGTTTCTAAATTTTTTGTTTTTTTTATTTTAAATTTTGAAGTAAAATTGTTTTTCCGAGAGTCACTTCATCGAAAATGACTCTTTAAACACTGATAAATTTTAAAAAAACGCAAGAATTTTGTACTAAGGGTCAACTTCCAAAAATCGCCCCATTTTGGTTCGAAGGGGAAATTTTATTCCCTCCACATCTAAAAAAAAATCTTTGGGTACCAGCTTAAACGAGCCAAGTGAAAAACCGGGTTAAAAAAAAGACAGCATATTAATCAGCACAAAAATCATAAAACCCCCTTTTGAACACCTCTGGTTGCCGCAGAAAAGACGGGCCAAATAAGTAAAAAAAAAGAATTACGGTTTTAAATAAACAAAATAATATAAAATTTAATTTTTAGAAGCAATTACGGGGGGTTTTGTAAGGAGTTCTACGTTGGACCCAATCTAAGAATTTTTTTTAAAAATACTACAAATGATTTTTAAATTTCTAGAATTTCCCCGGATTTTTATTTTGACTTTATTTTCGTGTTATTCGAGGGGAAATAACGAAAACCGATCCCAAACATGATTATTAGACACATAAAAAGATTTTTTGTATCTGAAGACTCTTTTTTAAAAAAGGGCCGCCATTTTGAATTCTAAGGGAATTTCGAGTGCCTCCACATCCTTAAATATTACTTTTGCTCCCACCAAAACTGTGAAAGGGGCAAACCGGTTAAAAAAGTGCAGATTATCGTTTTTCATGTCGTGTCCCCTACCACTATGGTGTTAGAGAAAAAGACTTTTTTTAATTTTTTGATGGGTTTCACTTTAGAATCATGTCCCTTTTCCAATGAAATGAAGTTTTAAAGAAAAATTCCCCTCTTAGCAATCACATTACTGATTGATGAGCATTGTTCTGGGTTTACTTTTTTGTTTTTGAGGGTGATTTGTCCCAAAAAACATCGGCTCCCAAGGGTAGCCCCTTATCACCACCAGTAGCGAACTGTCTTAATGATTTTGAAACTAAGGCATTGGGCAGCAATCTAAAAAAAAAGAGTGTGGTTAGATAGTGGACGCATATTCGCAGTGTGGTTCATGGCAAAAAAGTTTTAGAGTTTTTTAAAATTGATCTAAATGGTTTACACCCAAGTACCGGTTTTCTATAAAAAAAAGGTCAAAAACAAAAAAACAAAGGTCTTTTTGCATTTTTGGACTTCTTTTGACTCTGGTGTCCTGGGGTCACTCAGTTTACCGTAACCAACTCATACAAATTTGTACTTCTGAGACGTCGCCCCCTTTTCCTCCAAAAAAGCACTCAGTATTAAAATATTTTAGTTACCAGACCCCAAACGTTTATCAGACAGTACCCGTCTGGAATCAGAAAAAGCGTTCTGAAAAAAGCGTTACTAAACAAGGCTAAATAAACAATAATTATGCGAGATTTTAAAAGAAAACCTAAACTACAGGATGTACATTTGAGATAGAACAGGAAATGAGAAAGCCCTATTACCTTTTGTAAATTCACAACGGATAGAATTGGTAACTCAAAAAAAACAAAATTTAAACAAAATTTAAACCGTGGGAAGAAAATTCAAAAAGATGTTGCCATTTAAAAATAAAAACCTTTTCAAGCAGTGGTGTTTTTGAAAACCTTTGAAATGTGGTTCGGCTACATTGGCAAATTTGTCGTACAATTGGGACTAGAAACAAAAAACATAAAACGCACTGTAACATACAGAGGGACCCTTTGGCCAGTACAAAACACGGGTGGAAAAAGCTTATGATCCCCGCACAAAATCCTTTTTGAAAAATACCAAAATTCTATGCCAAAGAAAACCCTTTTTTTTCGTATAAGAGAATCAATTGAAATTGCCAAGCCCCCAAAATTTTAATGGGGTATTGGTGGTTTTAGATTAAACAAAACATGGAGCCGATGTAGGGAAATCTCTCAAAACAACAACAACAAAAAACAACAAAAACAAAACAAAAAACAACAAAAAACAACAACAACAACAAAAACAACAGCAGCAGCAGCGCATCACAGCATCAAGGAATTTAAGATGTTTTTTAGTTCTTTTGGGCAATGACAATCAGAGCCAAAGAAGAAACAAAAGAAATTTAACAAAAAACAATCTCAAATGTAGCCCTAAAGTTTTTCAGTGTTACCTCAGATGATGATACGCACAGTCGTACGATACGTCAGGATTTTAATAAAAACGAAACACGAAAAGATCGTAAATATTTAATTTTTAATATTTCGGGTTGTGAAAACATGAAGCAAAAAATAATAATAAAAATAATAATAAAAAAATAATAAAATTATAATAAAATAATAATAACCCCAAAATTTTTGGGGTTACAAGCTGTCCCCCTCGAGATAAGTTTCTGGGGAAATTTTTTATGCGCTGAAATACAAAATTCCATTCAAATTTTGAAAGCATCTTGTCTTAGGACGTACTACAAGTGCATTAAGGGAAATATAAATTTTTATTTTTAAAACCTTTTTTTTTGTATTATATATGATTGAATAGACCTAGGGTATAAATTGCATTGAAACGTTGAATTTTTTTAATTTTGACAGTTAGTGGTAGGCATATATTTATTTAGAGACATTATTTTTAACTTTAGCAGGAAATATCTAAAAAAGTAAATATTTAGCATTTTTTCGTAAGCACCGTTAATTATTTGCGAATCGAGAAGATTTAAGTCTTCTAAAATTCGTCAAATAAGAAAAGATTTTTCAAAACGAAAAAGGGAAAGGGGGTTGGAAGCGAGACCTCATCACCCCCGAAATTTTATGAATCAGTGAGAAAAGTGTTTTTCATTCTTTTTTAAATGCATTGACTTTAAAACAAAAAAAAAAATAGGTGACTTGACAGATAGTAGAAAATTTTTCTAAAAAGGGAAAATAGGGAATAACAGACGATGGATGTTTCTGTAAGGAATCATTTCAGACCACCAAAACGGAAAAAAGAGAAAGCGCATCCAAAAAAAATGGGCAGAAGATTGAAATTTGTGTGATGGTAGCTTATAGGGTAAAGTTATTAAGCGTTTTAATAGGTTTCGACAAAGCTCCATAGGGAGTTTGTTCGTGAATATCCATTTTTAGAAGTAATGAACAGGAATAGCGACCAAAAAAGAATTATAGTTAAATAAAAATTTTCCATAAAAAAATTTAAATAGAATAAAAAAAGCGAAATGAAAAACGAACTACAAACCTCAAGATGATAACGGCAATACATCGCAGAGGACACGAAGAAAAAGACCCTTCATACCAGAGCTACAGAATACCCCGAAAAACGGGATTGCCATACCTGCAAGAACTTTCAAAATTTCCCCGGACCACCAGAATCCGACCAACCAAGCCAGACCTATCAGAACTCCAGATCAACCAAACATCCCGATTTACCAGAATCCAGGCCTACCAGAACATCCCCGACCTACCAGAACGCCCGGCCTACCCGAAGTCAAACCACTAAAATACCAAACCAACCAGAGATCAAATACCCAGAAAACTAGAGATCAAAACAAAAAGGGGATTGTAACGCAAAAGAAAATACACCTGAATGATCAATCTAAAGAAAATCCCACTTTTGCTTTTCAACAGCCATGTAGAGTTTGCGCACATACAAAACCCAAAAAGAAGAAATACTAAAACCCAAGCATTTAAAGGAAAAGAAGACAGTGTACACATAAAGAACACACATATTTTATCAGATTACCACAAAACGAACTATATTTGCAGACGTTTATGCGGCAATTTTTGTGCCCCTGTAGCAGTGGTTAAGAATTTGGGCTTAAAGGTAAAAACTGCAACATCTTCAAAGACAAAACAGGAGAAGAAAAATACAAATGGGAAAGCGACTAGTTGGGAGAATCGTTGGCCTTAGGGAGATATCGGCGCTGGAACAATCCGAATGGGTAAACGATCTAAAAAAGTGATAAAGTACTGCCAAAATATATTTGAAAATTCAAAGGTTACGCAAAGCTGAAAAACTTAACGAATTCATTCCGAATATTTGGATACACTTAACAAAAAGTAAATGTCTACTAAGAGATTAAAAGATATAAAAATGTAGTATTAAAAAGACAAACCAATGTTTAAAAAAAGGGAAAAAAAGTTTTTTCCCAAAAACTATCATCCGAAAAATAATGGAAATGGAACACCAAATAAGACAGAGATGAAAGTTTTTTGGGAAAGGAATAGGGGAAAACCCGTAGACACAACCGGATGCCCAATGGATTTTAGATGAAAAGCTGGATGAGCGTATTAATGAGTGAGTTGAAGGATAACTATTTATGAATTTTAAGCGACAATCAGTGCTCACATAGCTGAAAAGCACCAGGGAATGATAAAATTTTAAAATTTTTGGTATAAGAAATTCAATACTACTCACAATCAAATTAGAAAAGTCTCAACGAGTTTATAAATGGAGTTTAAAAAAATACCCGAAAAATTTTTCTGAAGGAGTAACCCTTTTTCAAACCAAAGGGGCAATGACACGAAAAACCCAAATAAATATCGGGCCCTTAAGTCTACCAATATATAAAAATATTTACTTCATGATAACAAAATTAAAATATATACTCATGCGAAGAACACAATTCATGGGCCCAGGAACAAAAAGGAGCGTAAAAATCACAGGGATGTAAAGAAAACTTTTTATTTACTCTACTGTTGAATAGGCACAAAAAGAAAAGGAAATTTACGTAAACTACATTGATACAGAAAAACCTTTGACTCAACCCACAACATGGCTTATTCAATTTTTTCAAATATATAAAATCAAAACCCCTAATTTTAAAAATTTTTTAAAAAAAGTAATGGGACAGGGGAACAAAAACAAAAAAATAAATATGAAAAAAACCCGCAGATAACTCAGATCAATACAAAATTTAAAAGTGGCATTTCCAAAGGGACTCATTAAGTGCTTATGGTTTTGTCTGTCATTAAACCCCCTGTACATAGCTTAAAGAATCGACATACGGATTTAAAATTAAGGACAATAAATGGTATGTCACACAAATTTTCCCCCCTATTTACATGGATGACCCAAAGTTGTATGCATCAAATTTTGCTCAATAAACAGTCTAGTCAATACAACATTAGAATTTAGTCAAAAATTTGCGGATTTTTGGGGGTAGACAAATGTAAGACGCTACATACGAAAAGGGGAAGGGTTTCACAACAGAAGAGTTTTCCCGCTAGATGATGGAAATGGATTGGAATAAGGACGATAACGATGTATACAAAATTTAGGATTCTCACAAGCTGCCAGAATTGAAACATAAAGTTTGAAAACAAAAGATAGATAAATAAAGAAAGACTAAAGTCTACCTCAAGACGCAACTAAACGGTAAAAACAAGTACGAATAAATACTAGGTACCCTACTGACATATTATTCGGGAAACATTAAAAAGGACGCAGACAGACATCCACGCGTTGGAAATATTAACCGTACACACTTACCAAACACAGAATACATCATCCTAAAAATCACAATAGGAGATTGACACTTCCAAAAGAAAAAGGAGGGACGGGCCTAATTGATCTGAACAACTTTATTTTAAACAAATAGACATTTAAGAAAAACTTTTTTACAAAGAGCAACCAATCCACAGATAGGGTGTGGTGTAGTGACAAAACATTTAACTCCCTCAATCTAGCAAACGAAAAAGTCAATTACAAAGGGAAAAATCATAACTGACGCTCAAAAGAGTTCGTCTCTCAGAAAAGACCCCACACAAGAGCTTATGATGAAACAAAAGGGCAGTAATATTAAAGCATCAAATAGGTGGTTAAACAACGGGGAACTATTTGGAGAAAAAGAAGGTTTTATGATGGCTATTCAAGACAGAGTGATTGCGACGAACAATTATAAAAAATACATAATACAAGATGCGACAGTAAACGATCAATGTAGAAAATGTAGTGCAAAGGGTGAAACAATCGAACACATCATATCCGGGTGCAAGTCACTATGTCAAACAGATTACCTCTACAGACATAACCAAGTAGCTAATTAAGCGAGCGAAGCGAGCGTTTCCATTTGACTCTGCCGGAAAAATTTGTCACTCGTTTTGTTTTGTTTTTTTTTTTTTGTTTTTTTTTCTTTTTGTTTGTATGTCTCGCCATAACGTTCGAACGGAGGCTCGGATCGAGTTGAAATTTTGACCATCCGCAAGCTTTGTTCTCGATTGAATGCCATTAGTTTTGTGGCAAAATCGTTCAAAAGTTAAAAAGTTACATTAAAGTTAATCGAAAGTTTTTTTTTCAAACTAACCGGCGACAAAATCTGAGATAGCCAAATCATTAGAATGTCCGTCGGTCACGAATATGTTAATTTTAGTTTGATCCGATAAGTAGTGTAGATGGAAATTACATTATAACAAAAGTAACGTTGCCATGGCAACGAAAAGACGCGCGAAGTTTCTAATGCACTGCCACCTAGAAGTAATCAAAATACTTTCGAGGAAGCAGTCTATTATTTGTCACCAAAGAGTTTAAATATTTTTCCCATGAGTCAAGGTCCTCTAGATGGCGGTGGATTTTATCCACAAAGTAAAGATTTACATACGGGTTTACCCAAATACCTTGGCAATAATAAATAATATCGGAAACATGGCCCTGTGGACAGCGAACGTCGCAAATTTTAAAATTTAAAAAAATGTGCATTGTGGGTCTAGCTATAGCACGTGCTCGCTTATCAACGCGTCCAACTGAGCGTTTCCTAGTCAAAAACTAGCAATCAAGTACAACCTCATTGACACACACACACCTTACTACAAATACAAACCAGAGAAAGTACTAGATAGTAAAGATTACAAATTATATTACGACCGCACAGTTATAACAGACCAAACGATACATCACAACAGACCGGATTTAATAATAATTGACAAGAAGAAACAAGAAACTACCCTTATCGACGTTGCTATCCCAATGTGCCATAACGTCGAGACCACTTGGAAGAAAAAAATTGACAAGTATAGTGAACTTGCAATTGAGATCAAGAAGATGTGGAAACAGAAAAAGGTAAATACAATCCCTTTCATTATATCAGCCAATGGCATAATACCGAAGAAGCTACATGAAAGCATTAAACAACTAGATCTTCAACCCAATGTATACATCGAGACTCAAAAGGCAGTAATACTCAACACGTGTAGAATAGTTCGTAAATTTCTAAACTAAGAATGATACTTCGAGATTTCGAGACAGCTTCCATCCTGACATGGTTTTCGTGGTTTCCCATAGTCCGAAGAGCAAATGCTAGGATGGCGACGAGAAATCGGCCACGACCGTACACCGCAGAAAGAAAACATCATCTACAAACAATATTACAATTTATAAATGCATTATTTTAGTTAGAGTTAAGACAAAAGTAATAATGTATGTAATAGGTACACATGGAAGTACTTGACGTAAGTCCGTACAACATGTTAGCTCCGGTTTTAACCGAGTTTGTATGAAATACATCCAATAAAATAATAATAATAATAATAAAAGGCGTATGACTCTGTGCCTCATTCATGGCTTTAACATGTATTGGAAATATATAAAATAGATCCAATATTAATACAGTTTTTGAAGAACGCTATGAACACATGGAGAACAACTTTAAATATAAAATTGCCAGAGAAAACTTTGACAACTGGTGAACTAAAAATTGCACGTGGAATATTTCAAGGTGACTCATTTAGCCCACTCTGGTTCTGTATGGCATTAAATCCATTATCAAACTTGCTAAATAAATCAAAATACGGATTCAAATCAAAGAAAGTGGTAATACACTATTTGTACTGTCTCATTTAATGTACATGGATGATATCAAACTATATGCAATCACAGATGCACAACTCAATCATCTATTACAAATCACACATTCGTTTAGCCAAGATATTCAAATAAAATTTGGATTAGAAAAGTGTAAAATATTATGTGTCAATAAGGGCAAAGTTCAAGCGTCACATGGTGTTCAACTATCGGGTGAAATTGTTATTGAAGGAATGGAAGAAGGTGAGGTGTATAAATACTTGGGTTCATCCAAGCTGAACAGATTCATCAAGCGGAAGCGAAGAACAAGCTTAAATCTACTTTTGTGAAGAGAGTGAAAGAAATACTGACATCAAATTTAAACGGGAAAAATAAAGTGAAGTCAATTAATACTTACGCGGTACAAGTGTTAATGTATTCTTTCGGTATTTTAACCTGAACACAAACTGAGATGCAAGCAATTAATCGAAAAATAAGAACTCTTCTAACAGAATACCGACTTCATAACCCCAGAGCGGCGGTCGAACGGACGACATTGTCTAGGTTACGTGGTGGAAGAGGGATTATTGATTCAAATAATGCACGTATTAAGCAAATCAATTTGTTAAGGGAATACTTCTATAGTAAAAATACTTCACGATTACATACAGCTGTAGTGCAAGCGGATGTCAACCTCACACCGTTAGATCTGCATAACGATGACAATTTTGCAGACAATCTCATAAGTGATGATATGAAAGAAGAAATGTGGAAACTTAAGATACTGCATGGGAGACATCACACAGAATTGCATCGTGATTATGTAGACACTGATGCATCTAATAAATGGTTACAAGCAGGCGATTTATTTGGAGAAACAGAGGGATTTTTCATGGCCACACAGGATCAAGTAATTGCTACACGAAATTACAAGAAGCACATCATTAAAGACAAAACAATTCTGGATGATAGATGTAGAAAGTGCCATTTGACCAATGAGACCATAGATCATGTAATATCGGGATGTAAACTTCTAGCCCAGTCAGACTATTTGCACAGACATAATCAAGTTGCCAACATAATTCACCAACATCTGGCCCAAAAGTGTTCGTTACTGGAGAACATCGTACCGGTACCATACTACAAGTACCAACCTGAAAAGGTATTGGAAAATTGTAATTGGAAACTATATTATGATCGGGCTGTTATTACAGATAAGACAATACAACATAATAGGCCTGATATCATTTTAATGGATAAATAAAAAAGGCAAACATTTATTATTGATGTAGCAATTCCACTAAGCCAAAATATTGAAACAACGTGGGACAGAAAAGTTAGCCGCTACTTTGACTTAGGACAAGAAATAAAGAAAATGTGGAAACAAGATCAAGTCACTACAATACCAATTATTGTGTCAGCCACGGCAGTTATACCACACAACCTAAACAATAGTTTACACCAACTGGACATTAACAAGAGGTGCGTGAACCTGGCCCCCCCCAAACGCGCACTAAATCTGCATTTTACACAAAATTTAGTGCGCATTTAGTGCTTTCAGAAATGCCAAGACATATAATTAGTGCGCCTTTACTTTAGGCGCTAATGACATTATTGTCTGGGGGGGGCTAAGTTCACGTTGCCCCCCCCCCCCCCCACACCAAAGGCGCACTAAATCTGCAATTTACATAGTATTTAGTGCGCATTTAGTGCTTTCAGAAATGCCAAGATATATCATTAGTGCGCCTTTACTTTCCCTTAAAATTGCATCTAAAGGGTGGGGGGCCAGGTTAACGCTGCCCCCACTTGTCGCAATAATTCTCAAAATGGAAATATATTATTTAATGTGTGGTACTATCCCAAATAAATAAAACGTTTTATTGCTATTTCACGTTTGCGTGAGTCTGTATAAACAGTTCTACATTTTTGGTGAAATTTGTGTTGGAAACTGTCAACTGTACTTTTTCGGTATTTAAAAACTTTAATAGCCACATCGTCCTGTCTATCTCCAAACGATTTTATAAGTGTAACAAAGCATTTTCTTAGTCAAAATTGTTTTACATTCTGTGGAACTTAATGGGCCTTCCTTGCCATCACGAATAACACACACGGTAGTTCTGTGTAATATTGATTTGATATATTCTTTAGCCGAAGAGATTGCAAAATCGTCCTTGTCACCTATTTCAATAAATGTACGGTTGTGTGAGTTTTGTGTGTTAATTGTATTATTTATAAGTCATATATTATTATACATTGCAATCAGTCAGTACTCACCCATTTCCAGGTTATTTTGTACGATTTTTCTTGATTTACATTAAAAGAAAATAGTAAAACAACGGGCACAACCATTCGTAGACTACCATAAAACTTCCACAAAATTAGTGAATTAACACAATAATCTGGCACCGTGTTATAAAATACTGAACGAACTGTCCTGTTCGAAATATCTAACAGGTCTTAACTGATATTAACCTTTAGTAAAGCTCTTGCACCCTTGTACCAATTCATTTTTGTATTTGTAATTATTGGATGAGCGAAGCGAAGACTTCAAATTACACCGACCCCCAAAATATTTAGCTCGGGTGTTTTTATTTTATTTTTATTTATTTTTTGTTTTTTTTTGTTTGTTTTTCTGTCTGTTTGTTCGCTCTCTACCGGGCAAACGGCATATGCGAATCTTGATGAAAATTTGAGGGGAACTTCGAAAATCTCTGAACTTAGACTTGCATACGTTTTTTGGGTACAATCGAAGACAAATATTTCTCATGAATATCGTACTTTTACGATTTTTTCGATTTTTAGTGCGGATATTTTCGTGACATTTGGGCCGATTCTGACCAAACGGGTGGGGCTTACAACGTTCATATTTCACATGGATACTAGGAAAAACGCTAAAGTCCCGCCGCGTTGATGGATGAGCTTTTTAAAGTTTTAGTTTGCGTGGGATATCTTTACTTTTGCAAGTGCTTGTTTTGATGCCTACGCATGTATGTGATTGTTGTCAAGTTCTTTTGTTACCTGTCAATTGGTATATTTACCGTAAAAAAACTTATATTAAAAGCTTTATTTCTATGGTTTTTGGCTTACTTTTTCAACTTTTTCTCTCAAAGGTACTACATCACAATAACCTTAATGTCCATGGGAATATGCACGTTGTAGCCCACCGTTTGGTCAGAATCGGCCCAAATGTCACGAAAATATCGCACTAAAAATCGAAAAAAATCGTAAAAGTACGAAATTTATGAAAAATATTTCTTCGGAGTGTACCCAAAAACGGTCAGCAAGTCTAAGTTCAGAGATTTCAAAGGTCCTGTCAAATTTTCATCAAGATCGGATATGCCGTTTGCCCGGTAGAGAGCGAACAAACAGACGGAAAAAAAAAAAAAAAACACCCGAGCTAAATTTTTTGGGGGGTCGGTGAAATTGAAGTCTTCGCTTCGCTCATCCAATTAAGGTTATGGTGAGGTATGGCTTTCTGAAAGAAAAAGTTGAAAAAGTTAGCCAGAATCTATAGAAATATAGCTTTTAATATAAGTTTTTTGACTCTTTGTTCGATATTTTCGTGCCATTTGGGCCAATTCTGACCAAACGGGTGGGGCTACAACGTTCATATTATACATGGACAATGACCATTAAGGTTATGGTGATGTAGTACCATTTGAAAGAAAAAGTTGAAAAAGTTAGCCAAAATCCATAGAAATAAAGCTTTTAATGTAAGATTTTAATGTTAAATAATAACAAATTAACAAGAAACAATAGAAACTTGAAAACAATCACCAACAATGCGTCGGCAGAAAAACAAAGCACTTGCAAAAGTAAAGATATCCCACGCAAACTAAAAACTTAAAAAAAAGCTCATCCATCAACGCGGTGGGACTTTAGCGTTTTCCTAGTATAACGGAATGGCACTGAAATTGGAATTATCAAGACTTTAGCTTTTTAACGACTTATTTTGTTGATCATTGAATGAGCGAAGCGAAGACTTCAATTTCACCGACCCCCCAAAAAATTTAGCTCGGGTGTTTTTTTGTTTGTTTTTTGTTTGTTTTTTTGTTTTTTCTGTCTGTTTGTTCGCTCTCTACCGGGCAAACGGCATATGCGATCTGGATGAAAATTTGACAGGACCGTCCATGTTTTTGGGTACAATTGAAGAAATATTTCTCATGAATATCGTACTTTTGCGATTTTTGTCGATTTTTTGTGCGATATTTTCGTGCCATTTGGGCCAATTCTGACCGAACGGGTGGAGCTAAAACATTCATATTGTACATGGACATTAAGGTTATGGTGATGTAGTACCTTTTGAAAGAAAAAGTTGAAAAAGTTAGCTAGAATCTATAGAAATAAAGCTTTTAATATAAGTTTTTACGGTAAATAATACCAATTGACAAAAAACAAAAGAAACTTGACAACATTCACCTACAATGCGTAGGCAGCAAAACAAAGCACTTGCAAAAGTAAAGATATCCCACGCAAACTAAAAACTTTAAAATGATATATCTTGGCATTTCTGAAAGCACTAAATGCGCACCAAATATTGTGTAAAATGCAGATTTAGTGCGCGTTTGGGGGGGGCCAGGTTCACGCACCTATTAACAAGAATTTATTCATCAAAATGCAGAAAGCGGTAATAATTTGTACATGCTATATAGTCCGAAAATTCCTCAATGACAATGTTTTATAAAACGATTTTATGTTGTATATTTTGTAAAGATTAAGTTAAGTTTTTGAATTGAATGTTATGTTGAATACTGTATAGATTTTAGATAAGTTTTGAATTTGAATGTTTAGTTATTATTATAGGCACATGTATTGCATGACATAGTCCGCAATACATTGCATTTACTTGTACCGGTTTGTACCGAGATGTGGAAACATGTAAATAAAAATAAAAATAATAATAATAATAATGATAATAATAATTATAATAATAACAATAATAATAATAATAATAATAATAATAATAATAATAATAATAATAATAATAATAATAACGACACAAAGTGGCACAACGCGTGAAAGTGAGCTTTTGACTTAAAATCGTTGTAATGTGGTATTTAAATAGAATTTTGTGTTTATACAGTAAGAGTTTATAGTATTGACAGTTTTCTATAAGTGGTATCGTTAGTGGGTAAGTACCTACACGTTTTATACAAGATTTGTACATTTAAAAACTATTTTAATATGACATTTGAGGAACCATTAGGCCTAATTAAAATGACGGCGAATCCATGGTAACGCGATATGAAGTGCTTTGCTAGAAGATATTACATGCTCGAATGGGGTAACGTGGTGTTGATGTTGTTGAGATCTTTGGAAGAGCGGAAACACGGCTACCCCGAAGATTAAAAGTCAAATATCTTTAAGAACAAATCCAAGGATGTTAGAAAGAAGTTGAAAATATTGTAGATCGAAATATGGCACAGCCAATGGATGTTTTACCTGACAATGTGCAGTTAACCACCAAAGCTGGTAAACCACGATTACGTATTAAATGGACAATACCAATGAATTCCAGTATAATACGTAATTATCTAAGGATTACACACTAGAAACGAATACAACAGGATACAGATTTTTATTACATCGAGCATTCACCGCAGACTTCCCTGATATTGTTGCTACGGAACAACGAATAGCAGATCAACGAAGGGTAATTCTTAAAAATAACCTTATACCGAACAACATTATACAGCAAATAAGACAGGAAGTAGCTGAAGAATTGCATTTATCTATAAATGGCAGAGAAATTATTGAGAACCGCGAGCAGGATGAGGATAATGAAGATGATGTAGGTTCATTGAAGAAAGAACTCCAACTTAAATTTGATGACGCCAGACAAAAGTTTGCGGTAATGTGTCCTACAGAAAGACCACAAATACCAAAAATTAGAAATTCATTACATAATAGTACCATTGTCAACGAAATGAATAATATGTTGGAAGAACGATGGGAACAAAATATGCAATCTAAGTTTGGGACATTACATACATTTGTGTACTGTGGTGCGGTTGCAGTAATATGGCAATTAGGAATGAAGTTAAGAGAAACTATTGATGACACTGTACGAGGAGTTAGGAAAAAGCCAAAGTGGGAACAAAGGTTAGTGGCCAGAATTGAGAGTCTCAGAAGAGATCTCGGACGTTTAACACAGTACTCTTATGGTAATAGGGCTAAAAATTTAATGCGCCATGTAAATAGTATATTTCGTAGAATGATAATTCACACTAGGCACGAAAATGAGAATGTGTCTTTAATTGATTACACGGACACATTAAAACAAAAGCTTAGTGCGCTTTCAAAGAGACTAAAAAGGTACAGGTTATGTACAAGTAGAAAACAACAAAATGAAATGTTCAGCACAATGAAAAATATTTCTATCGACATTTGCAAAATGGACTTACACCAATTGATAACGGTACACCAGCAGAGCAAGATATAACAAATTTCTGGTCAGATATCTGGTGTAGACCTGTAGAGCACAAGAGAAATGCAGCATCGATTGTCGAAGAAACCCAAGATATGGAGCAAGTTAATGAAATGTCCTTCAATAGCATTTCTCTCGAAGAACTGAATCTAGTATTACATGGAGCACATAACTGGAAAACTCCCGGAGTTGATAACATCCATAAATTTGGTATAAAAGATTCACCTGTTTGCATGAAGATCTAGCAAAATATTTTACAGCATTAGTGAAAGGAGATGAAGCCATTCCTTTATATTTTACAAAAGGAAAGACGTTACTTAAACCAAAGAATGCAGATACACAAAATCCAGCTCACTACAGACCAATAACATGCCTACCAACTGTGTACAAATTACTTACATCTTGTATTGCAAACAAAAATTTACCAGCATTGTGAAGAAGAACATATAGTATCAGAGGAACAAAAGGGCTGTAAAAAGTATTCCCAAGGTTGTAAGGAACAGTTGGTTATAGATTCTTTGGTTATGAGACAAACACATGAGTCCAAAAGGAATATGCATACTGCATATATTGATTACAAAAAGGCGTATGACTCTGTGCCTCATTCATGGCTTTTACATGTATTGGAAATATATAAAATAGATCCAATATTAATACAGTTTTTGAAGAACGCTATGAACACATGGAGAACAACGTTAAATATAAAATTGCCAGAGAAAACTTTGTCAACTGGTGAACTAAAAATTGCACGTGGAATATTTCAAGGTGACTCATTAAGCCCGCTCTGGTTCTGCATGGCGTTAAATCCATTATCAAACTTGCTAAATAAATCAAAATACGGATTCAAAATCAAAGAAAGTGGTAATACACTATTTGTACTGTCTCATTTAATGTACATGGATGATATCAAACTATATGCGATTACAGATGCACAACTCAATCATCTATTACAAATCACACATTCGTTTAGCCAAGATATTCAAATGAAATTTGGATTAGAAAAGTGTAAAATATTATGTGTCAATAAGGAAAAGTTCAAGCTTCACATGGTGTTCAACTATCGGGTGAAATTGTTATTGAAGGAATGGAAGAAGGTGAGGTGTATAAATACCTAGGGTTCATTCAAGCTGAACAGATTCATCAAGCGGAAGCGAAGAACAAGCTTAAAGATACTTTTGTGAAGAGAGTGAAAGAAATACTGACATCAAATTTAAACGGGAAAAATAAAGTGAAAGCAATTATACTTATGCAGTACCAGTTTTAATGTATTCTTTCGGTATTTTAACCTGGACACAAACTGAGATGCAAGCAATAATCGAAAAATAAGAACTCTTCTAACAGAATACCGACTTCATCACCCCAAGCGGCGGTTGAACGGACGACATTGTCTAGGTTACGTGGTGGAAGAGGGATAATGATTAAATAAACGCACGTATTAAGCAAATCAATTTGTTAAGGGAATACTTCTATAGTAAAAGTACTTCGCGATTACATACAGCTGTAGTGCAAGCGGATGTCAACCTCACACCATTAGATCTGCATAATGATGACAATTTTGCAGACAATCTCATAAGTGATGATATGAAAGAAGAAATGTGGAAACTTAAGATACTTCATGGGAGACATCACACAGAATTGCATCGTGATTATGTAGACACTGATGCATCTAATAAATGGTTACAAGTAGGCGATTTATTCGGAGAAACAGAGGGATTTTTCATGGCCATACAGGATCAAGTAATTGCTACACGAAATTACAAGAAGCACATCATTAAAGACAAGACAATTATGGATGATAAATGTAGAAAGTGCCACTTGACCAATGAGACCATAGATCATGTAATATCGGGATGTAAACTTCTAGCCCAGTCAGACTATTTGCACGGACATAATCAAGTTGCCAACATAATTCACCAACATCTGGCCCAAAAGTGTTCGTTACTGGAGAACATCGTACCGGTACCTTACTACAAGTACCAACCTGAAAAAGTATTAGAAAATTGTGATTGGAAACTTTATTATGATCGGGCTGTTATTACAGATAAGACGATACAACATAATAGGCCTGATATCATTTTAACGGATAAATCAAAAAGGCACAAACATTTATTATTGATGTAGCAATTCCACTAAGTCAAAATATTGAAACAACGTGGGACAGGAAAGTTAGCCGCTACTTTGACTTAGGACAAGAAATAAAGAAAATGTGGAAACAAGATCAAGTCACTACAATACCAATTATTGTGTCAGCCACGGCAGTTATACCACACAACCTACACAATAGTTTACACCAACTGGACATTAACAAGAATTTATTCATCAAAATGCAGAAAGCGGTTATAATTTGTACATGCCATATAGTCCGAAAATTCCTCAATGACAATGTTTTATAAAACCATTTTATGTTGTATATTTTGTAAAGATTAAGATTAGTTTTTGATTTGAATGTTATGTTGAATAATGTATAGATTTAGATAAGTTTTGAATATGAATGTTTTGTTATTATTATAGGCACATGTATTGCTTGACATAGTCCGCAATACATTGCATTTACTTGTACCGGTTTGTACCGAGATGTGGAAACATGTGAATAAAAATAATAATAATAATAATTAACACAATTAATTGGTCGGGACATTTTGCAGCGTCGAATCTGCTTTTATTGCTTTTGACGTTTCAGCCCAACTGAGTGGGCTATCCCCAGAAAACAAGAAATAAAATTAAAAACTTACAAAAATATAAGCCAAGACAAGGCTTCACATAGAAAAACAAAATAACAACAACAAAACAAACAGTTACCATGATCAGGCCCCGCCTTCTATAAAATTGCATTACATTATTATGAGGTCTTCTTCACAACCATTTCACAACCATATCAACACCACATTTGAGAATTTCTGGTGCATAACCGATCACTCCGTCGAACTCCACTTTCTTGGGCCTGATCCAGTTCCGGAACAGGGAGGACGAGAAGGCCTTTATTCGAAACCGGGAGTAAGATCTCGGGGATAATGAATGCATTTATTTGCGATACGGCCAGCGTTGGAGTTGTCTTGAATCAGTTTTACTATGGGTGCCCACGACCCGAAGAGCTTAAAACCCAACATCACCATTAAAATTGTTTGGCGTTTTAGCTATTTCAATGGACTTTCTAACCAATCTTGGTAGTAACCGAGGCTCCTTGCAAACTATTGTGGCACTATCAAACAGAATTTCATGTCTTGGATTATTAGCATATTCACAAGCATGTTTAGCAACCGCCGACTGTTCTTCTCAAGCATGCCTACAATTTCGCTTTATGTTCTTTCAATCTTGTTCCCACTGTCCTGTATGTTTGGCCTATATAAACCAATTCACACTTGCAAGGAATTTAGTCAACACTACTCGCTTGCAGTGGAATTATATCCTTGACTGGCTTCATCAAATGGGCTTCCTTCTTCCATAGAGTATAAATAGTTTTAATATCTTCTTTGGCTAAAATGCGACCGATTCTGTCCGTCGTGTACTTCACGTAAGGCAGGAAGGCTCTAGTGATGTTACCCGTAGCCTCATATGAATGAATATATAGGTACTAGGAAAACGCTTAAGTCCCGCCGCGTTGTTGGATGAGCGTAATTGGTGCATTGAGCTGCCATGTGTCATGCGGATTTTCTGTTGTTCTGTGAAAAATTATTACCAAGTCGAAGATTTTTTTAAAATTAAATTAAATTAAATAAAAAATTAACTTTTTTTATTAATTGTAATTTAAAAAAAAATAATCGTAAAATTGCGATTTTCATAAGAAATAATTGTTCGATTGCGCTCACATTTTACACGAATATATTTATTCATAAAATTAAGGTTCTTGTGAAAAAATCATTACAATAGAATAAAGCATGTAGTATCATAAGTCAAAGAATTGTTAGAAAAAAAAAACTAAAATTTCGATTTTCATGAGAACTAATTTTTCGATTGCGCTCAAATTTCACACGGAATATCTGAATTCATGAAATAAGGATCTGTGAAAAAAAAACATAAAAATCGGATTAAGCATGTAGGTGTAGTCGAAGAAATTTTATAAAAATCGAAAAAAAAATCGTAAAATTACGATTTTCACGAGAAATAATTTTTTGATTGCGCTCAAAAACATAAGTTCAGAGATTTCGAAGGCCTCCAGAAAATTTTATCGCAATTGGAGTATCAATTTAGTCGGAATCGTGTTAACAAACACAAAAATACAAACAGAAAGAAAGAAAAAAAAAAACATACCGGATTTTTTTCTCCAGTGTAGTGAAATGGAATCTTCGCTTCCCTCGCTACGCTCATCCAATGAAAAGCTAAAATCACAAATTCACCAGGTGACTGGGAACAGTTTCGTTCATTGAGAATAGTGAAACTGGAGCTGTGATAAGTGCTAAATATAAACTATTACTAGGAAAACGCTTAAGTCCCGCCGCGTTGTTGGATGAGCGTAATTGGTGCATTGAGATACCATGTGTTATATGGATTTCTGTTGTTCTATGAAAAAATCATTACTCAGTTGAAGAATTTTTTTAAATTAATATAAATTAAATAAAAAATAAAATTTTATCTTTAATTTTTTTAATTAATCGTAATTTTAAGTAAGAAGATAAAGAAAGAAGAAAGAAAGAGAAAGAAAAAATCGTAAGATTTCGATTTCATAAGAAATAGTTATTCGATTGTGCTCAAATTTCACAAGAATATATTAATTCATAAGATTAAGGTTCTGTGAAAAAATCATTACAATCGGATAAAGCATATTGGTGTAAAAAAGTCAAAGAATTGTTTTAAAAAAGAAAAATTACGTAAAATTTCGATTTTTATAAGAAATAATTTTTCGATTAGCGCTCAAATTTACAAGAATATCTAATTCATAAAATTATGGTTCTGTGAAAAAATCATCAAAATCGGATAAAGCATGTAGGTGTTATAAGTCGAAGAAATTTTTAAAAAATCAAAAAAAAATCGTAAAAATTGCGATTTTGATGAGAAATAATTTTCCGATTGTGCTCAAAACGTGGCAGTTCTAAGTTCAGAGATTTCGAAGACCTCCATAAAATTGCATCGCAATCGGAGTATCGGTTTAGCCGGAATTGTGTAAACAAACACACAAAAATACAGAAAAAAAAAACATTCCGGATTTTTTTCTCCAGTGTAGTGAAATGGAATCTTCGCTCCGCTCGCTCTATACGCTCATCCAATCACGATAGGATCGACAATAATAGATATGATAGTAGTAATATGCGAAAAAACATTGAAAGAGATGGTTGGCACATGGACAAGACAACAAACCCAACAAGAAATAAGTTTTGAAGATGGAAATGAAGCTGATACGGTAAAAAATTGCAAACAAATTTAATAATTACTTTATAGATAGTATTGATAAAGTGATAAGATAGTATTGCTGAAGTTGATTGAAAACGATAAACTAAACGAAACAATTGATATGTGTAAATATCACGTGAAAAAAATTGTATGTTTGAACAGTTCAGTGAAATTACAATAAGCGAATTAAGAGAATAGTGCTGTCGCTAAAAAAACACATGGTGGGGGGACCTTTGATGGAATTAGTGTGTTAAGTTATTATTTATTACAATTCAGAAATTAAAATGTCCGCCCCAACCGGGAATCGAACCACGGATCTCCCGTCAATTTCTGAATTGTAGTAAATAATAACAATTACACCTACGGGAGTGTTTCTCGACTAAACAAATCGAGAAATAGGGTTAAGTTGTGAACAGATGCATATCCTACGATTAAAGTGGCTCCAGCGAGTGTACCAGCGGACTCAAGAGTATAATATTATTATTCAGTAACAGCTTATAAAATAGGGCCTTGTTAGTATATTTTATATGAGATAATCTTACAACTGTAGTTTATTTTACTACTGTAAGTATTAATTTATTTTAATTGTTACATTTTAGGAAAACTTATTTATTTGCATCTTTTATTGGTACAGTTGCTAACTGACTAGTTAAGTATTGCCAACCTCGGAAATCGAAACGTCCCATCAAAATAACACACTTAATCACTAAATTAGGCTAATGGGCTAATGGACGAAATAATGCTAAGTTCATTAAACATTAAACATTCAATATGATTGGCTTTCATGTAATTATAAACAATAAATATACGATATGTAATAGTTCGAAACTTCTTCTTGAGAGGTTGGCCAACCTGGTATTTGGCTCGGCAACATGGCACGGGCTCCGCCTTCTCATTCTGATCGAGTGTGGATGCGTCGAGAGAAACTGCCACCTCGAAAGTGTTTCATACCAAAGTACAACAGTAATTGCGTACATATGCTATGTACAGACGTCAATTACAATCAATAAATATTGGGCAGTAGGCTTTAAAAGTATTAAAAGTGTCTTAATTGCCATCACAAAACTTTTACGCTCGCTTTGGAGTCGGCGTGCATATCTGCTGGGTTGAAGGAAGCAACGGATCGCTATGGACCACCTGTGCTCTGTGGTCGCAGTTGGTCCAACGGTTAAGCGCGCTCGTTTTATAAGCGAAAGGTCGCCGGTTCGAGTCCCGGCTGTGAAAACTTTTTTACCTTTTTTTATTGATCCCATCATTATTGTTTACTTCTTATCGATAACGGGTTACGATTTTTATAAAATTTCAATTAAAAAATAACTCAAACACAAAGACATTCTTCCCTCAACGTTTGGCTATAGGGCTAGTTTTGGGTGTAAAGTGTAGTCAAGTGTATTTGCTTTTACCGGCTTCAGCCTGCGCACTGCGCCCAATATTTAGTTTTTTTTAAATATGAAATTTATCCAAATATCTTACATAGGCCCTACATGACATACATAATAAATTGCCATATGTAGAACAGAAGTCTTTCAATATGGGAATAATTGCCCCAATTAAAATAACTAGGAAAACGCTTAAGTCCCGCCGCGTTGTTGGATGAGCGTAATTGGTGCATTGAGCTGCCATGTGTTATGCGGATTTTCTGTTGTTCTGTGAAAAAAATATTACTTGGTCAAAGTTTTTTTAAAAGTAAATAAAATTTAATTACAAATTTCCTTTTTTTTTTTTTTATTTTTATTAATCGTAATTTTTAAAAAAAGAAAAAAATCGTAAAATTTCAATTTTCATAAGAAATAATTATTCGATTGTGTTCAAATTTTACACGAATATATTACTTCATAAAATTAAGGTTCTGTGAAAAAATCATTACAATGATAAAGCATGTAGGTGTTATAAGTCAAAGAACTGTTTTAAAAAAGAAAAAAACTGTAAAAATTTCGATTTTTATGAGAAATAATTTTTCTATTGCGCTCAAATTTCACAAGAATATCTTAATTCATGAAATTAAGGTTGTCAAAAAAATATTAAAATCGGATGAAGCATGTAGGTGTTATAAGTCCAAGAATTTTTAAAAAATCGAAAAAAATCGTAAAATTGCCATTTCATGAGAAATAATTTTTTTGATTGCGCTCAAAAACGTGGCAGTTCTAAGTTCAGAGATTTCATTTCAATTTCATTGCAATCGGAGTATCGGTTTAGCCGGAATCGTGTTAACAAACACACAATAATACAAACAGAAAAAAAGAAAAACATTCTGGATTTTTTTCTCCAGTGTAGTGAAATGGAATCTTCGCTTCGCTCGCTACGCTCATCCAATAATACTAAAAATTGTAATGAATTTGTGATAGGTCCTCAATAATAATTACTTATAAACTTGCTCGTTATTCTGTGTATACGCGTTTCCAAGCAAAGGGGTTGCTACCTGGTGGCGAAAAATGCAACTGTACGATCAGTGATAGTCGGAGGAGCGCGCTATGTGCTTACCTGAAGAACACATGTCATTCCGTGTTTGTCACTTATAAATATGTGCAATCACAGGTACATTGTCGTTGCTCTCCCAAAAGGTTGTTAATTGATGATAATCAAAATCATGGGGGTGCACCAAAATGATAAAATCGCTCTCCAATATGCGGGATTCGAGACCATGTTCACCAGAATAATATTACTATATTCAGACCTGCGCCCCATGCACCCATGAGACACCGAGGATGGCATTTGTATCCATATTACAATTCTCTAATTGTAATATCATAATAAATCATTGGTATTTATGGGCTATATACTAAATATAGGCTAACAGGGTAAGATAAATACTAAATTAAATTCAAACCGTCAAGAATGTTCACAACTCATAGTAAACACACACATACAGTATCGCTCGCTTCTTATGGCACTTTTAATTGAGATTTACTTCTTTAGTTTTATTATGATGATTTAATATAAATAAAGTCATAATAATAATAATAACAAAACAATAACAAAAATAATAATAAATGCAAAAGGGCTTATGTACAAGTCCCAACTTCTTTTCTCCCTTTATATAATTAATGTAGGCCTACATATACCGTTTACTGTCATTGTTCATTTATTACATAATTTTTATACTGTACATAATATCATAATAAAAAATACGATTTATATTATTACAATAGAATAAGTATAAATGAACATACAAGATTTTTAAGCTGTCTGCAGAATGACGCGTCATGCCATTATTGACATACAAAACAATAATAAAAATAGGCCACTAACTATTCAATAGGCCTACTTTTAATAAAATTTATATTAAAAAAAAACAGTAGTCCTAAGTGTATAGTAGATGTATACATATAGGCCTACTCCGATTGCGTTTATATTGTAAAAAGATGTAGAAAACGTGCAAAACAAGTGTAGGGCTATATTTTGCTAGAAGCTCTTTTGATTGTTAGATATCAAGGAAATATTGAAATTATTAGTATTGGTGGGCAACATTTTCTTTGGCAAAATATCATCGATCTTCATCCTTCAACATTATTTGATACACTTGTTTCTGTATTTAATAGTTTAACAGTGTGGTTTGTTCTTTTCGAGCTAATATCATCAAATAATCTCAATTATTTGTTGTAATTTAAAATGCCATTTAATTCCCGTTTTTAATAAAGCCGATCCCCAAAACTTACGAATTTTGCTAATAAAATACGCGGACGATATGACATAATCATCAATGTTTTCTCAAATCATCAGAAATGTAACAAAAATCAAGTTGAACCTAACTGAATATACAGCGCCCGCCGTTAGCAGCTCGCCTCTATCACCGATCGGTCCGACATGTTGCGTTTTAGTGCTGCCATCTATCTTTGCTTGGAAACGCGTATATAGGCTATGTTATCTTAGTTTTATTTGTAAAATAGTTTTTACGAATTTTTTTTTTAACGTTAATACATTCGAACTACGTGTTGTAATACGGAGAGTCAGCCAAACACAATTTTTAAATTTTCGCTCCCTATACTACTTTACAACGGAGTTCACTATCATTGGTCAATCGAGCGCGGTTTCGAAGAGGCGTCTCGCAGCGTTGCCAAGCCTTCACTGTTGCTCCTGGTTGTTACAATTATATATTGACTTTGGACGTAAAAATATCAAAATCCAGTGTGGTAAGATGTATTTTGCAAATACTATTTTCCTATGTTTTCCGCAAAAATAGCTTTTTCAAATGCTGGACGTGCAGCCTCCCCGACCTGAATGACTCTTTCTGGAGCCTTTTGGAAGTGACACAAAGCCCCCCTCGGATACCACCGCCGAGACGCTCAGCAAACAAAAATGCTGTCACGCTAATCTGTTTTAATGCCCGTTCCTTAAAGAACAGTAAACGAGCTGCAGACATCGATGCTTGTCTGCTGTCCCACTCGGCTGATATTTGTGCGGTGAATGAGACTTGGTTGACTCCAGACGTAAAAAACCACGAGTTCCTTCCAAGAGACTACGTCGTCCTGCGGAAGGACAGACAGGCCGGCCGCGGTGGCGGCGTCCTTCTAGCGATTCGACCTCACCTGCAGCCAAAGCGCCTCAAGTCACCTCGAGAGCCGGACTGAGGTTGTCGGGCGGAAATCAAAGTGGGCAACCTGCGCCTTCTCGTGGGGTCAGCATACCGTCCGCCATGTTCAGATGCAGCCCAAAACGCCCACTTTCTGCATTTCCCTGGACTTGTTGCTGGTGTGCAGCCAAGTTTCGATGGCTGCCTTTGCTTGGCGATATAAATCTAAACGTACGCTGGCGTTCGGACCCACCAGAAGGGCGCGACAAAACCCGCCAATGTTTTTTAAAATCTGCTTTCGCTGAACTGGCTTTCCCTCTCAACTGGTCACTGAGCCAACCCGAATCACCAACACGAGTGAGAAGAAAATCGACCTGCTGCTCTGCGATGCGCCCAGCATCGTGTCGACGGTGGAGATGGTGCCTGGCGTGAGCGACCATGACGCTGTCCTGGCCCCCCCTCTCACTGACTACCATCCGTCCTGTGAGTGCAGCCCAAATGTTCTTAATTAGACTGGGAAAACTGGAAGCATATCGTCTTTGAGTGCGCAGATGAGCACGTTCCGAAGAGGAGAGTAGGGGGAACAAGCACCGACTCCATCCTTGGCTAAGCAAGAGCATTAAAAAGATGATCGACATCCGGGACAGACTGTTTGCCTGATGGCGGGAAACCAAATTGCGAGACGCAAGAAAGGCCTATCTTGCTGCGAGAAGATCAACACAGGTGGCTCTTCGGACGGCCAAGGACAACTGGATGTGGGGACTTGGGCGAGGTGCAGACAGCAGAAAGTTCTTTTGGCGCTACATTAATTCCAAGGCAACTATTCCAAACGATGCAGCGAGTTTCAAGGTAGGGAGAAAAACCGTGTCAGACCCAAAGAGGTGGTAGCCTGTTTAAGAGAGGCGCTCCAGAGCAACTTCTCGCGGGCGGGATAACATTTTCCCTGTCCAATAAAGGAAACGCGCCCGCCTCCCCAGATTTCAGAACAGCCCTCCATGAGCGAGCAGACTTGCTTGCCCGCTGACATAAACAGCTTCTCCGGGGGACTAAGGCGAATACAGCAGCGGGCCCGGAAGGCGTGCCTGAAATTTCCCTACTTAAAAACTCCGCTAACCCCTCTCAGCGACCCCACTTGCCCACCTTTTCAACATGGCGTTTTGAACAGGGCATTCCAACAGAATGGAAAACGGCGTCCGTGGCCACCGATCTACAAAGACGGCGACAAGAAGACATAAAGAACTACAGGCCAATCAGCATCACCTCACTGGTCGGTAGACATGGAACGTTTTTGTGCGAGACGGACGAGCGAGTTAATTGAGAGCCAAAACATCATCCTGCTGCTCAGCATGGCTTTCGTCAGCACCGATCTTGCACCACTCTCCTCGCCGGCGCCATTAACGCATGGACGCGGCACTGGACGGCGTAGCGGAGCTCACATTCACCGTGTCTTTCTCGTTTGGTCTAAAGCGTTGATAAAGTGCTGCACGTAGTCTACTATCCAAGCTCGAGCATTATGGCATTAAGGGCAATTTGCTTAGGTGGGGGCGAGAGTATCCTGGCCCAGCTGCACACAGTTCGTCCAGTTCAAGGGCGAGCGCTCAGAATTCGGGGACGTGCCCTCGGGCGTCATCCAGGGCATTTGTGCCTCGCCCCTGCTATTTAAAGCTTCGTAGCCGACCTCCCAACCTGGGCAAGGATCCAAATGCTCCAGTACGCTGATGACGTCACCCTGTACTGTATAGTGGTCACCCAAGAGGATACAGACGCCCTCCAAGCAGACCTAGACGACATTCAGAATATCTGGTGCGACAAAAAATGGCATGTCACTCAACGCCCTCATGTGCGAGATGATGGACATCACGCGCGCTCGCACCCCCACTTTACTTCATTACACCATCGATAGTGCCCCACTCGAGTACGTCGACAAGAAGCGCCTCCTCGGCGTTTACATCACAAGCAAACCTCCGATGGAACGTGCACACTGACATCGTGCGGGCCAAGGCGTTGCGGGTGCTAGGTTTCGCAGCCCACAACCTGCACGGCTGCACGCCTCGCGTCAAGAGGATGGCCTACCCGTCGCTAGTAAAAGCCACCAGGGACTTTCGGCCTTCCCCCCTGGCACCCAACCACCATCGAGAACACTACAAGCTTGAGGGGGGTGCAGAGTAGGCGCTGCATTACATACATGGCCGTAACCTACCCCCACCCTGTGACCAGAAGCAGGTTATGCCAGTGACCATGCACCTGCATGGTGTTTTTTAAAAGATGCCTCAGCGGCGCCACTAATTTTGACATGTGTGTGCGCACATCATCCAGGGCCGCGTGTTGAGAGGCGACGATAGTAGGCACCCCCGATTCCAACCCCTCGGCCAAAGGAGTGCTCGGTTGACGTGCTTTTTTCTTTCCGGGTTTTTAACCCCATGGAAAACCTGCCGCCCGCCCTCAAAGACTGCCCAGTGAGACATTTCCAACCAGAACCAACTGCATGTGCTAAATTAGTTGTTTCACGTGGGGTAGGTAGCAAAGGCCGGTTCTACGCCAGGTGCACACAGGTGCACAGGTGCACTTCCGGTCACGTGACATCCGCCATCTTGTTTCCGGTCACGTGCTTCCGGTCACGTGTTTCCGGTCGCCATCTTGTTTCCGGCCGCCATTTTGGTTCCGGTCACGTGTTTCCGGCCGCCATTTTGAATTTCCGTCCGCCATTTTGAATTTCCGCCCGCATTTTGCCCGCCATTTTGAATTTCCGCCCGCCATTTTGTCCGCCATTTTGAATTTCCAACCGCCATTTTAGCTCTGCCGCCATCTTGGCCGCCATTTTAGTTCAGCCGCCATCTTGGCCGCCATTTTCGTTCGAGCGCCATTTTAGTTCGAGCGCCATTTTAGCTCTGCCGCCATTTTAGTTTCGCCGTCATCTTTGCCGTGTCCTCGTCACCATTTTGGAATTTTCAAATATCGCGCCACTTCTTGGCGTTCCGCGCGCTCTAGTAACCATTTTAGGTACTTTGGATTTCACCGATATATTTTATATTTTATTTTTTAATTCATATTTATTTCCAGTTGAAAGCGACCTTGAAAAAAAGTGTCAGATTACCGTGTCTCGAACCATGATCAACTCGGGCACCTTGGGATTACTAGCTCATCGCCTTACCCACTCGGCTACTGACACATATGCATGGCTTGTGTTAATCGGTGATACTTATAATAGCTTCAGATAAACCACGCCTCCTCATGACGTCACACAGGCTATTAACTAATAGTTTCTCTTAAGTGTTTCACTTCGCGACCTACCATTCTGAGGGTTCAACGTTACAGACTTAGTAAATTAAGATTTCCCATGGGGACGTATGCGACATAAACTAGCGCAGGTGCAGGCAGGTGGGGAAAGGGTGCACCTAGGGTCACAAATCAAGTGACTAGCTTTAGTCACGTGTCTTCAGAACCCGCGATATTCAAATAGCATTCTTAGGGTACAACGTTACAGACTGAGTAAATTTTAGATTTACCATAGGACGTATGCGACATCATTAGCGCAGGTGCATGCAGGTGCGAAAGGCGCACTCCAATGAGACCGCCATCCCCGACATGTCCATACATAAAATACAAACGTCAGCATTATAACCCTTTGAAACAAAATTTTTTTGCTTTTTGTAATAAAATATTTTTTAAAAAATTAGATAATTTTAAATTGATGGCCGCATAGCTCAGTTGGAAAAGCATACATAGCCCGGAAGCTAAGGCCCCGGGGTTTTCAAACACCGTGTAGTCACTTTATTAATTTCTATCAAAAGTACTAACATAACAGCGTCATAATCGCCTACTTAAAGCCAAGGTTAAACAATTTATATTTTTTATACTTTTATTTTTATTTATTCTTATATTATTTATATAAATATATATTTTATTATTATTATTTTATTTTATTTTATATTTATTTTTTATTTATTATATATATTTTATTTTATTATTATTATATATATATTTATTTATAAAAACCCTTTTCCCTATTTATGAAAAAATTTAGGACGTAACCATCAATAGCCAAAAGTCCATAACCCGCCTTTTCAAACAGTATTCTGAGGATCCAGTCTAGCGCAGGTGCAGGTAGGTGCGGAAGGTGCACCTACGTCACAGTTTCACGTGACCACCGACTCAATATATCGACAAGCCCACAGGTTAAATGAAAGGATTCGCTTATTCTCTAGTTATTTGATTACGTCAGCTATTTTACTTGCTCAAACTTGAAAAACAACGTCAGCGGGAAATATCTTTTTCCCTCATAAACTCTGCTTATATTATTATTATTGTATGATTTGTAAAGTCGACATTTTTATTCACAGAAATAAGAGGCAAGACAAGTTTTAACTTGAGTACGGCTAAATAAAAAATTAAATGCATAAATAATATCAATTTGTTACATTTTATAATAATATACGTTTATCGTATTTTATTCTTTGTATTAGTGATTTACATTTTTATTTATAATTATTCTTTTACCACGAGCGTGTCGCTTCTAGCTATGGATTCGATGTAGTCACGATTCAGTTAACTTTGTTCTGAGTGGTACACTATTAAAAACATATATTTACTATTTACTATTTTGAATCTAAACTTTGTATAAGAAAAATGCATGGATAATAAAAATGTCCCTGAAGCGAAATTTAATACTTTTGAACTTACAGTAAAAACAACGAATATTTTTATAAGTGTGAAACATAAAAATACCATTCAGGATACCATTCAATAAAATTATCATGCTTCAAATTTAATTTTTGTACTTTACTTTCATACAAGAGAATTCAAACTCAGACTCAAACCAATATATTTTAATTCACGCGTAATTATAATATGCTGTCTTTAAAATAAATATGTTTATTCACTTCGTCCATTTATTTCAAAAGAAAATGTAAAAGTGTTTACGATTTAAAAGTACATTACTAATTAAAATTCGAAATTTGTGTTTTATTGTGTTTGAGTGTAGAACATTAACATATTAAACTATCTTAAATCATTAATCAAAGAACATAAATAGGAAATAGATCAATCATTTAGTTACCTGGAAATAATTGTACTACGCAAAGTGTTTAAATTTTCTCACAAAATAAATTATGATATTGTTAATGTAAAAATGTCATACATTTTATCACGTTTTCTCACTTGAATCGACGTTTTTATTTACAAGTACGTTTTATTGTCATTAGCATTGTAAACTGTTATAAGCCTACAATAATAAAATAAATCATAATTCATGTACAGCTATAAATAGATAAATAGTCTATGGTAACTATTAGGCAAACGGATGTTTTATAATAAATAACTTTCGTTAATTTCTTTCACAATGGTGCTCGCATATCTTTTAACACATCTTATGATAATATATTTTGTAGCATTACATGATCACTCTCGGAAGTTTATTTTAAGAGCAAGCATTTGCTACCATCAGTATATATTAGTTTATAAAAACATTTTGTTTTCGTTTTTGTATTCTTCATTGAAGCTATTTATTCTTACAAAAATATATAATTCACAATACTTACCACTATGTGAGAAAATTAAGTTTTGTCTTCTCAAACTGCGTTTAATAATAAATCGAAGATAAGTAAAAGTATACTATTACTATTCAGTATTAAAGACAGATACCAATCAGTAACATTATTGTCGAGTTAATAATATCGCTATTCAACATAAACATTCTTTATTAAAATAAGTCCGATACACGTACTGATTCATCTACTTTAAATTATTTAAAAATAATTCCACCACGTTTAATTACAAAACAACAACTCTCTACGTAATATTATATCTTAACGTTATAAAAGATTAAATAAAAGAATCTCATTTTAAATAAAACTACTTTGTTAGATACTTTTACTGCAAGAAGCTACTATTCAATACTGAATTCTATATACTATGTACAGTTGAAATGTAATAATTTACATTCTCTTCACACATTTCGTAAGCAATGTAACATTATTTGAAAATAAATCTCTACCATTCCATATACTACACTGGTTTTCCTATTTTGAAATTGAGTAAAGCTACAATGGACAAGTTTCATGACATTTATTGTGAAGATGAAATATGAAGACTACTTACGCTATCAATTCTTGATCGTTACTCTATAAGTAATATTCACTTGATTGCTTAAAACAAAATGTTGTTGCTTGTTTAATACTTTTCACACACGTAGTCGCAAATAAATCTATTGTCTTATCTCACAAGTGTCTGACTACAACAAAATAAAACCAAACGCGACTCAAGTAAAAATCTAGAATTATAGTATTCTTCATAAACAACATCTCAAGTACATATTCATTGAAACATAATAGTTACACGCTATTTTCATTTCCGATGTTTATTCACGAATATAATATATTTTGTTCAAAATGTCTTTTCGAGAGTACTCATTGACAGTAAATCAAATATGTCTGAACTGAACACTGAAATTTAAGTTCGTACATAAACACACTCAAATTTTATATACGTGAAATAATATCACCGTATCGGAGTAAACTACTAAATGTCCATACTCCTAATGTTATTTTTCCACTAAACCTACTCGTTTTTAAAACTAGTTTTATACTTCTTTGTATTTTATGCGCTGAAAATAACACTTTATTTTCAATTAAATTTTGGAGGGGGGTAAACCTAAATCTTCTTCTTTCCCTTTAAAAAGGAAATTTTGATTCTATTCATCTCACTTATTAATTCCACCCATTCAAGATGATTTAAACTTAACAGTTTTTCCTAGAGTCCTGTGTATTGACAATTGGTGATAAAATGAAGTTCAGTATATACCAGTTAAAATTTCCCCTATTTGTTTTTGAAAGAACACCTTCTCTTAAAGTGTTTAGATTCATTTTTCTCTCAAAATAAACAAATTACAATATTTGTATTGAAACGTTTAGTACGTTTTAAAATGTTTTTTAACTTTAAGCAATAAAATAAATAACAGATCAAATATTCCATTCAGGTTCGGAGTGAGCTCTAACCAAATTAGAGAATGTTTGTGATTACAGATAAATACTGATCATTTCTTTTCTCAAATAGCTATAAAGTAAATTATAACTTATCTAACCCTGAGAAAAAGTATCATCAATTAATACTTTCGAGAGCGTTATGCCATGAAAATCAAAAAATCAAATACTAAAATTAAAATTCAACATTACTAAAAATCTAGACAATAATAACACTGGAAAATAAAACGAATAATACTATAACACCATCATTAACGTTTTTCGCTAAATAAGAAAGTAGAGTGTGAATAAAAGGAACCCACAATACAATACACAAATTCGAAAAAATATGGTTCATACAATTTAAATTTAAATTTATTAACAAATATTACTGATTTTAAGCAAATGATATCGGTCTGTATTTACGTCAAGTAAAATAAATATGTATAAATGGATTTAAAAAGGTAGTAAGTCACGTCATGTAGTATCGTCACGATTAGTTTAAGCATGATTTCTACACCAATCAATCTACGAAAGGGTACGTCTATGCTATTTTCAAATAAATATTAACTTAAACAAGGACACCTTTACTTTGTCTTTGTCTATTTAAAAAGAAATAAAAGAAATATACACTATGTAGTTGTATCAACATTCATAGCTTGGTGTAAATTTAGTAAACTTTACGTTTATAAGAGTATTTATTTTACATTTTACTACTTCGAAAGCGATAAACACACATCACATGTAAGAAGATGTGAATATTTACTTACTTAATATTGGGTCTTTCCAGAAAGTGTTTACTTCTATTTAAAAAATAAACTACGATGTGACTATTTACAAATCTTTCATTGTGTAAGATTCATTTTGTAAAATTATACTACATTTCATTCACTACTACGTTCGTATTAGCATTATTTTTTGTAAAAATCGATATGTCAACCTTAGTCGTGAACTGAAAAAGATAAATAACTCCATACGACGTAAAAGTCTTCAAATAAATCATCTCCAACCAACCATACCACCTCTCAATCATAAAAAAATTACAAAGTCCACAAGTTAAGCGTATAAACATGTCGCGGTTTTGTATTATTGATTTTCTCAACTTTACATTTCGATAGCAATGGGTTAATATTTTTTTTACCTTTCATGTGATATTTATTTTAATGTAGATAAACTTAACGATAGTGTTTAACTACACGTTTGATTTTAAAATATGTATTTATTAGGATGTCGTCAATTTTGTATGTTTAAATTGATTTGTTTGAAAATAATAACAAAAACGATTATAATTTAATGCCTCTTATTTATCCTGCAGCTCATCCAACTTTCCTATTTTAAAAACGTTAATATTTACTATATTTAAATTAAATTGAAGAATTCACTTTAAAGTCGTAGACAAATCATTTATCTTAGTTCGATTTGATATTTTTTTAAACTTGAAATAAAATTTCACTTCATTCAAGTATTTATTTGAGAAATGGGAATTAAGTTTATCATTTTTCCAGATTATTCGAAAAAAATGTTTTAATTTTTAAAATTCCAAATAGATAACAATTATTTAATTTTTTAAAATTTTTAATTTCGAAAAATTTTAAAATTATTGATAGATATCTAATACTTTGACTGGAATTATAAAATTTCCATCTTTAAAATAAACATACTTTTTTTAAATAACAAATATCATTTATTTTTTCTTGTTTAATTAAGAATCTTATGACATATACAATTAATTCTATTTAAAACTTTATTAAAACTAAAAGTAAAAAAAAGTGAGTGACATGATACTGGGTTTTAGGTTTTGTGCAAGGTGGGTGAGGGAGGTACAGTCTCCGATGCCTCCACTTCGACTTTTTTTATATATGTATACGAGCTGACTTATTTTTTTTACTGAAAAAAGTATTAGTTATCAAGTGTAACCATAGAGTAGATACCTCTTTTTGACGTTTACCACGGACAAACTGTTATCAAAGAGTTGGCAGTTATCAACCACTTTAATTTACAAAAATAGTGTTTGTTATTTAAACCACCGTGTGACAAGAATCATTTTAACTCGCTTACTCAAAATATATTTCAGTTTTTAAAGTGCCATGGCTACGGACTGGATTGGAATAGTGGAAACACTGATTTAATTAATCTCGATTCAATATTGGAAGAGTCTACATCTTCTTTCGATGTATTATTAACCCTAGGTGGTGACAAGGTGCAGGTGTTGCAACATATATTAAATCGTCCTGTGACAAATGGGTTTGATTTAGATTTTCCCAATTATCATTCTTTAAATCCAAAAACGGTATCCTTGTTCAAAAAATTTTAAACCTGATATGGACTGCGCACTACTTTCTGTTTTACGTATTGCTCGATGGTGTAATTTAAATAATTTGAACAATCATCTAGAATTTTATCCAACAGTGAAAAGATCACCAATGTCACTTGCCACTTGCTTTTCTTTTTCTTTTTCTTTTTCCTTTTTCTTTTCCTTTTCTTTTCTTTTTCTTTTCCTTTTTCTTTTTTTCCCAACACTTTTTAATATTTGAATTATTAATTAATTGCATTTTAATGTCCTTTTTGAGTTTGTTACCAAAATTGTTGTGATTTAATGCATTGTTGTAGTAATAAAACTATTTCAAGTGTTTACTTAACTGTAGTTTATTGTTGTGTCTGCATCTATGTAATTAGATTTATTTAGTTTTTACTCCTTCGTTATCAGTTTTTTAAAATGAATAGGATAGGCGTTAAATAAATGAATAAATCAAAATAAATAAGTCATTACACGTTATATTGCTATCGCCCCTAATTCGTATATAAAAAACATATGCTTATATTTATTCAATGTCCAATCAATTATTTGTTAAAAATCTAGTCATTGATTATCTTGTATAGGACTCATCAGCAATAAATTATCACGAGATCGTTCCCGCGAAGTTATTTTGTAAAATGTTGCTATTCAAAGAAGAGGTGGGTTAATATCCTCTAGTTTTACTTGATATTAATGAGGAGATCAGAAATCAGAGTGTGTCTTTCAACTTGTCAGCGTGTTTTAGTGTGAACATTGAACGTAAATAATACAGTTTTACCCTTAAATGTATTTTGGGTCCTTGTCAAGTGTAATTTTATGTATAGTTGTGTTTGTGTTAAACGAGTACGGTTTAGTTCTAACAATATACTATTTGTCTTGTTTTTTCTCTATCCTCGCAGATTTACATCATTTGACTTATAATATTTAATTTCTCTCATTTTAACAGTAAACAAATAAAAGTCATGAACAATATTTAATAATTTCAAAGGTATCCTATATTTTTCCTTTAACTGAGATTGATTTTTCACAATTATTTGGAAAATAAATTTCATAAACTTTAAAAATTTATTTATTTTAGTATACGAAATATTTGTTTAAAATTTGAATATCATCCAGTTAAAATATTTTAAACACAACTCGATAATACAGTGGATGAGAGTTTTATCAGCGGTTTTTTAACAATACAACAACCTTGGGAAGGTTTCAATGTGTGGAGAGCTTTCAATACTTCACGAGGTTGGTGACCAGTTTCAGAATTGTTAAAGAATGATCTATTTCGTTTAGATTTCATAAACGTTCTTTAACATAAACCTTATTTCAAAATTAGAATTTACTTTAATAATTTTAGGACGTAAGATATTTTTAAATTTAAAATTGTTTCATCATCATCATCATCATTGTAAATATTGTTTTTGGGAAACAAAAAAAAAAACAAAAATGAATGAATAAATTTACAACGTTTGTCAATGAACGCCGTTGTCCTCATCCTTTTAAAAACATAACTTTTCCAAAATAGTTCATTTCTCAGGGAAACAAACGTAATTCTTTATTTTCTTAAATTGAAATAAAATTTTTAAAATAACGAATAGCACTAGTTTGTCCCTCGTCTTATTGAAAATCTTTTTACTTGTATACATTTCATTTTTTAATTAAATTAAAAATGTAATTGAAAATTCACTTTAAAGTCGTAGACAAATCATTTATCTCTAATGTGATTTGAACTTATTTTTAAACTTTGATAGAAATTTCACTGTGATAGAGTATTTATTGAGAAATGCGGAATTTCCATTATCATTTTTCCAGATTATTACAGGAAAACGCTTCAGTCCGCCGCGTTGTGGAGGAGCGTAATTGTGCATGAGCTGCCATGTGTTATGCGAATTTTCTGTGTTCTGTGGCAAAATCATACTAAGTTGAAATTTTTTTTTAAATTATTAAAATAAATTAAATTAAAAATTAACTTATTTTTTTTCTTTTAATTAATCGTAATTGTTAAAAAAAATCGTAAAATTGCGTGATTTTATAAGAAAATAATTTCTCGATGCGCGCAGCCTCAAAATTTACACAAATACATTAATTCATAAAATAAAGGTTCTGTGCAAAAAAATCATTACAATCGGAATAAAGAATATGTAGGTGTTATAGTCAAAGGAATTGTTAAAAAAAAAGAAAAAAACTTGTAAAATTTTGAGTTTTATGATAAAATTTTTTCAATTGCGCTCAATTTAACAAAAAATAAATCCTAATTCATAAAATAAGGTTCTGTGCCAAAAATCATTAAAATCTTGAAAAAGCCTGTAGGTGTATACGTTCGAAGAAATTTTTAAAAAATTGAAAAAAAATAGTTAAATTGCGATTTTCACGAGAAAAAAAATTCCAATGCGCCAAAACGTGGCAGTTCTAAGTTCAGAGATTTCGAAAGAGCCTCCATAAATTTCATCGCAATCGGAGTATCGTTAGCCGGAATCGTGTGGACAAACAGACAAACAATACAAAAAAAAAAAAAAGGAAGGAAAAAAAACATTCCGGATTTTTTTTTTTCCAGTGTAGTGAAATGGAATCTTCGCCTTCGCTCATCAAAAAAATATTTGAACTTTGTATCAATAGCTAGACTGATTTAATAATATATTATAAAAAAATTAAAAATTTTCAAAAAAAAAAAAATATAATATATATGTATTACAATTTATTATTTCAAAATTACTTATTTCGAAATATGTTATAAAATTTTGATCGATACATAATCCAAATAAATATAATCAAATCGATAAATGAATTACACAAAACAAATTTAAAATAAAGGGAATAAGTTAAATTAAGATAAAACATGAAAGGAAAATAAACTAAACCTTATGAAAGAAAAGGAGGAAAGAATGAAAATAAAATAAATTGTCGTAAAAATGCTAATTAAATATATAGCGGTACGCAAACCCAACAAAATAAAATTAAAAATAACAACACATAACAAATAAAGAGGTAAGAACATATTGTTCAACGTCAAACAATTGATTGTTGGTGACAAAAACTTAAAGACTAATCCTTTTATTCTCTACTTTAGTTGCACGGGACATCTCTTCGAAGTAGCCATGAGGTGTTGAATATAGTATTTTCTATTTCATTCAAATGAAGAATTATACGGATCGATTTTACGGCATCTGTATTGATCAATAACTTTCAATCTTATAACACGTATTATCAAGGAAATGTCACGACACAGGGTTATACTGACAAATAGGGGTATTGGATGGTAAAAAAAAAAAAAACTTTATAGTAAACAATAATTAGCTTTGTAACATCATTTACCATTTAGTATTTTAAAATGGATGCAAGTATAAATTAACAGAAATCCCCTACAATGTATTAAGGCCCAAGTTCATATAGGATAGATTTCAAAATCGGTGATACATACTCATTGTACACAGTCATATTATTGATTTGTTTTCTCACAAATTGTTTCGAGAAACAGGCTTTCCTCTTCTCCTCCTCAAAGTTTTTATATACGACACATAGCATTACTTTTTACTTCCAACACAAAATCACAGTAACAATCATGAAGGGTATTTGTAAGAAGCCTCGTATGTTTGTAGAAAACTGGTTACAAACTTAGAATATTTTATTAAAATTTTGACATTCAAAATTCACTTAGGTAAATTACTTGTTCATCCATCATATAGTGCTCTAGCGTATCAATATTTTCTCCTGATACTTTTAACAGGACATAACATGGGTACACACATAATTTATCATATGTTTGTCTATTCATCAGGTGAAGCCGTAACACAATTTTCGCAAGTATGTTCAATTTCTCTAACAAGTTCTTTCCATGCCTGCCACATGTGGAATCTAATTACTTTGTACTTTCAAATCATGATCACTACAAATGGCTGAAGCGAATTGTCTTTGGTAATCAACTACAAGAAAGTTTAGTTTTCGAATCATTTCAATGTATACACTTTCTTCCGGACAAGGACAATGTTACTTTTATTTTTTAAATCACATTCTTTACTCACTGTGTTCGGTCAAAAGTCTCCTCGGTGAAGATTCAGCATACACATTCGCTTCTAGGTAGTTGAAAACTATGCTTGTGACTCTGACGGCTTGCTGATTGCTCTGCAATTCTAGTATTACGGTTTATTCGGCAATGTTGGAGGGATGGTTTCTCGAAACGACTTGGTTGGGTTTCAAACATGGTAGTAGTGATATGTACGTTATCACAATAGAGTTTATTCACTATGGAACACGAACTTTCTAAGATCTGCTCGCACTGTTGAAACAATGAGTATTATGATTTTGTTTTAAAATTAGTCCGTTTTATAAATAAATTTAACTGACTATGAGGTAGTGAGCGTAAATATTACAACGACCAATCAAACACCACTACCCTTCTACGATGCGAGGCGGCTTCTAAACACTAACCAATGAATAATGATTTCACTTTCTAAAGGATGGGACCAACTAGTTATATATATTATTATTAATATGGAGTTGACTTAGCACCACAAGTTTGCACACTAAATTAATATGGCAATAATTAGTTTTTTAATTATATTACACAAGTAGTACACACAATACATTGTTCTTCTGAATTTGTCGAGGTGATGATACATTACGTAATAACTATATTTTCTTCTACAGAATACCACATGACTCGTGTCTATTTACATACAATGAAAAAGCTTAACGCAAATTCTCTCAACCTCGTGTATTGCCTGCATGAAATATGTATCGTCTTTAAATTAATTTTTCAATAATATGATCTTTGGTTATTAATCATCATCGAAATAAGGTTCTATACAATATTGTAATTTGTTTATTTTGTGAGAAAATTGAAACACCAATGGCATAGGCTTAGTTATTCCTAGATATTACCGTGTAACTTGATTGATTTTTTTATTTGTTTATGGCACTATTAAAAATAAATCATTCGTCTCACACACGTTCAAATACTTACAAAACAGATCACACTGAGTTGCATGAAAATCGATGACTTTGCAACTTGAGATATAATTCTCAGCACCTAAGAATTTTGCAAAACGGACAGCTTTATCTCAGGTGGAACGACTCTACCTTTTATGTTTTGTCATAACGAACGAAGGGTTATGGCGGGTGTAAACAGTTTAATATGAATTAGAAAATCTTAAAACGTCCCGTGTGATTTGGTTCTAGTCAAAAAGAGTGTTCCTTTCTTAACGGATGTTGTACTAAACTTATATATACTGCTGCATTGATTTTACAAACTTATCTCCATGTAATATACAAGATTTCAAGGAAAAACTATTTAAGATTGAATCGTCAAAGAATGGGATGAGGTAATATTGTGAGATCAGGTCAATCAACATTCCCTTTTCAAGGAGAGAGGAAGATTTAGGTTGTTCACACCTAAAGTAATTGCAAATAAAAGTGTTATTACTTATTATCAATGCAAAAAATGTATGGGGATGTCAAAAACTTGTTTTAAAAACGCTTCGTAGTGGAAAAATGACCTTAGGAATAGGAAACATTTACCCATTTGCTTCACTAGGTGATATTATTTCACATAATATGGAAAATCATGGAAAAGAAATATCAAGACAATCCATAAAAGGTTATTATTCTTCTGAAATGTGAAAGGAAAATTTGAAGAAAGTTGGATGTGTGGCGAAGAAATTTGCTTGAATTCATTAAAAAACTATATGACAATCTCAAAACTCAGAACCCTTCAATGTGTGGGAACTGGTAAAGATAGTGTATCGGCTTGGTGCATAAATTCATCTTCGGAAATTATTATAATGATGACTCAGTATCTGAACAAGATTTACTTGAATTTTGAAGAGATGAGCATGGACAGTTCAAAAAATTTTATGAGTGGCATAAAGTAAAACAGAATAGTTTTTAATACGATTTAAGAATATGGCGAGTTTAACTCAAACTCTTGGCCTATTATAGTGCAAGCATTCAGAAGATTAGAGGACATTATTATGTGTGAATTTAATTGTAGTGTTCTTCATAGTGGGTGGAAAGAAGAAAGGAAAGCTAGTAAGTAATATGTATTTCTCTTATTGTGAACTTTACCATTCCAAATAAAAAGCATGTCGTGGTTGAAAAAATCAATTTGTATAATGAATGCCGAAAAAAAAATTAAGAATTAAAAATGATAAATTAATTGATATGATATTATAAAATGTAAAACAAATTGTTATATACCTATAGATTCCTTCCAATGAAATACTGAAAACCACAAAATATATTTATATTTGTTGCTGCACTCACACCGTTTACATTTAAAAAATAATTTTTTGATTTCTAGAATATGTTTTTAGTTTATATAATCAAATCGTTCTATGTGGAATTGTGACCATCAATTCATTTTACATACGTGAAGTGTTAATTCAAAATAGTAAAGAAAAAAAATATGTATGTTTATACAATGTGCGTTGATACTAAGTTTAAAAATGAATTACATACCTACAAACAACTGCAAAATTAGAGAAAGTGTACGTTCAAATAGTGATAGTGAAATGGTACTATACCTATGGACAGATATCCTGTTCAAAACAAAATAATATATTGCATTACGCAAAACTATGCTAACCGTTTTTGATATTATGTATCGAGAAATATACATCGGTATGCGAACTTCATATAAATAAGAAACGAAAATATGATTTTGAAAATCTGGTTTGAATGTAGAACACATAAGTCATATTAAAGTTTGTAGGGATTATATTGCCAATCTTTATCACAAATTAAAAATACTGTCACTGAAAGTTTCAAATGACTACGATGAATTAAATGTGATATATTGCAAATGATTTACAATAAAAGTGTTAATGTATTCTCATAGTGTTTAATGATTTGTTTCTATACTTTCCCACAAGGTCATTCACCCCAGATGATAACTTTTATGTAGCAGTACTTCAAGTTAAACTTGTCTTGCCTTTAGTCTGTGAAATAAAAATTTGACTTTTTACAATCATACAATAATAAATAATAATGCAGAGTTATGAGGAACAACATCTTTCCTTCTGACGTTGTTTTTCAAGTTTGAGGTAGTAAAACAGCTGCACGTACATAAAATAAACTAGAGAAATAAGCGCCTCCTTTCATTCAACGTGTCCTTGTCGATATATGGAGTCGGTGGTCAGTGATCTGTGACGTAGGTGCACCTTCCGCACCTACTGCACCTGCGCTAGACGGGCATCCTCAGAATACTGTTTGAAAAGCGCGGGTTATGACTAGGCTATTGATGGTTCGTCCTAATTTGTCAATAAAATAGGAAAGGTTATATAAATAATAAATATAAATAATAATAATATAATATATAATAATAAATAATAAATAAATATAAAAATAATAAAATAATAATAATAAATATATATATTGTTTAAACCTTTTTGGCTTATAGTAGGCGATTATGACGGCTGTTATGTTAGTACTTTAATAAAAAATTAATAAAGTGACTTACACGGTGTTTGAACCCGGGACCTTAGATTACCGGGATATCGGTATGCTTTTTACCAACTGAGCTATGCGGCCATCAATTAAAATTATCTAATTTTTTTAAAAAATATTATTACAAAAAGCAAAAAATTATTGTTCAAGGGATTATTATGCTTGACGGTTTGTTATTTTCATGTATGGACCTGTCGGCGATGGCCGGTCTCATGGAGTGCGCCTTTCGCACCTGCATGCACCTGCGACTAATGATGTCGCATACGTCCTATGGAAAGCTAAAAATTTACTAAAGGTCTGTAACGTTGAACCATAAGAATGGTAAGTCGCGCAGTGAAAACACTAAGAGAAGCTATAGGTAATAGCCCGTGTGACGTCATGAGGAGGCGTGGTTATCTTGAAGGGATTATAAGTATCACCGTAACACAAGCCATTGCTAGTGTGGTCAGTTAGCCGAGTGGGTAAGGGGATGAGTAGTAATCCCAAGTGCCCGAGTTGATCATGTTCGAGGACACGTTCTTCTGACACTTTTTTTCAAGGTCGCTTTCAACTAGGAAATAAATATGAATTAAAAAATAAAATATATCGGGAATCCAAAGTACCTAAAATGTTACTAGAGCGCGCGGAACGCCAAGAATGGGCGCAATATTTGAAAATTCGACAAATGGTGACGAGGACACGGCAAAGATGACGGCGAAACTACAAAATGGCAGGGCAGAGCTAAAATGGCGCTCGAAATAAAATGGCGCTCGAACGAAAATTACGGCCAAGATGGCGGCTGAACTAAAATGGCGGACAAGATGGTACGGCAGAGCTACAAGGCGTCTGGAAAATCAAAATGGCGGACAAAATGGCGTTGGAAATTCAAAATGGCGGACAAAATGGCGGCATGGAAATTTTCCAAAATGGCGGGCAAAATGGCGGCGGACGGAAATTCAACATGGCGCGACGGAAATTCAAAATGGCGGCCGGAAACACGTGACCGGAACCCACAATGGCGGCCGGAAACAAGATGGCGACGGAACACACGTGCGACCGGAAGCACGTGATAACCGGAAACAAGATGGCGGATGTCACGGTGACCGGAAGTGCACCTGTGCACCTGTGTGCACCTGCGTTAGAAAACGGCCTTGCTACCTACTCACGTGCCATAAAGGTTCTTCGCGGACGAGATTTCCACAGATTTTGACGGTTTAGCAAGATTTTGCCTAGCGTCGTACGCAGTTTCTTGTTGTAAATTTAAAACAAGAATAGAAAAATAAATAAAATTAAAATAAATAAAATTGAAGACATAAAGCGGAAATTGTAGCATGCTCGAGTAGAACAGTCGGCGGTTGCAAAACATGCTTGTGAAAAGCTAATAATCCAAGACTGAAATTCTGTTTGATGAGTGCACAATAGTTGCATGGAGCCTCGGGTTACTACAGATTGGTTAGAGAGTCCATTGAAAAATAGCTAAAACACCAAAACAATTTCAATGATGATGTTGGGTTTAAGCTGAGCGGATCGTAGGCACCCATAGTAAAACTGATTTTAAAGACAACTCACGTGGGCCTCCTATCGCAAATAAATGCATTATCCCGAGATCTTACTCCCGGTTTCGGATACAGGCCTTCTCGCCTCCCTGCCCGGAAACTGGCATCAGCCCCAAGAAAGTGGAGTTCGACAGAGAGTGATCGGATACGCACCAGAAAATTCTCACAATGTGATGTTGAATCTGTTGTGAAGAAGACCTCATAAGTAATGTAATGCAATTTCTATAGAAGGCGGGCCTGCATGATCATGGGTAACTGTTGTTTTGTTGTGTTATTTTGTTTTTCTATGTGAAGCTTTGTCTTGGCTTATATTTTTGACGTTTTTAATTTTATTTCTTGTTTTCTGAGGATAGCCCACACAGTTGGGGCTGAAACGTCAAAAAGCAAATTAAAGCAGTTCGATGCTGCGAAAGATGTCCTGAACCAATTAATTGTGTTTAATTATTACCGGGCCGCGAAAGCCTTAAAATTTGGAAACTACAGGATGTACAGTTTGCAGATAGGACTAGGAAAACGTAAAGTCCCGCCGCGTTGATGGATGAGCTTTTAAAGTTTTAAGTTTGCGTGGGCTATCTTTACTTTTGCAAGTGCTTTGTTTTGCTACCTAGCCTTGTAAGGGATTGATGTCAAAATTTCTTTTTGTACCTGTCAATTGGATTATTACCGTCCCAAAAATTAATTAAAAGCGACTTATTTCTATGGATTTGCTAACTTTTTCAACTTTGTTAGTTTTTAAAAGGTACTACATCACCATAACCTTAATGTTCCATGTATAAATATTGAACGTGAAGGCCACCCGCTTGGTCCGAATTGGACCCAAATGGCACGAAATATCGCACTAAAGTCAAAAAAAACTATATTAAAGCTTTAGTTCTTATAGATTCTGACTAACTTTTCCAACTTTTTCTTCAGAAAGCCAATACATCACCATAACCTAATGTCCATGTGAAATATGAACGTTGGGAGCCTTACCAGGTTGGTCAGAATTGACCCAAATGCACGAAAATATCGCACAAAAGTCAAAAAAACTATATACTAAAAGCTTTATTTCTAAAGATCGGGCTAACTTTTTCAACTTTTTCTTTCAGAAAGCAATACATTCATTACTTATTGTCCAGGTGAAATATGAAGTTGTAGCCTATACCCGTTGCGTCAGAAACCGGCCCAAATGTCTCGAAATATCGCACCCTAAAAATTTCCGCAGAAAAATCGTAAAAGTTGCATATTCACGAGAAAATATTTCTTCGATTGACTTAAAAACGTGCACTGTCTAAGTTCATAGATTTCGAAAGTGTCTCATTCAACTTTCAATCAAGATCAAAAAAGAAGAAAGAAAGCCATATTACTTTACGTAAAGTTTCACAACGGATTAGAATTGGTAGCTCCTCCAGAAAACAACAATTTAAACAATATTCAAACCGTGAAGAAAATCAAATTGTATTTTGCCAGTTAAAAATAAAATTCCTTTCAAGCTAGTGGTGTTAATGAAAGCCTGTAAATGTGGTTGGTCTACATAGGAACAAACCTGTCGTACCAATTGGGACTAGAATCAAAGAACATAAAGCGCACTGCAAAACTACAGAGAGGACCTTTCGGGCAGTAGCAAAACACGTAGGTGTAAGATGCTAAGGATCCACGCACAAGATCTTTTTGAAGATACCAAAATCTATGCACAGAAGAAAACCTTTTCCTCGACTCATAAGAGACGATCGATCTGAAATGCACAAGCACCCCAATAATACTTTAATGGGGATTATTGGTGGTTTTAAATGAAGCAAAAACAATTGGAGTCCGACTGATAGGGAAACAAGACGAAAACAAACTACCACAACACAAAAACAACAACAACAACAACAACAACAACAACTAACACCACGCCACCACTGCCACAACAACAATAGCCAGCAGCAGCAGCAGCATCAAGGTAAGTCAGATGTTTCTAGTTCTACCTTGGACAATGACAATCACAGAGCAAAGAAGACGCAAAAAGAATTCAACAAAAAAACAATCTCAAATGTAAAGTTTTACAGTGTTGCCTCAGATGTGATACGCACGTCGATCGAAAGTCAGGTAGTTTTTAATAAAAGTGAAACAGCGAAATGAATCGGAAAATATTTGATTTCTCTAATAATAATAATAATAATATATTAATGCAATAATAATAATAATTAATAATAATAATAATAATAATAATAATAAATATAAAAGTATAATAATAAACTTTCGTTCATTTTACTACACATATCATTGTCATGGATTTGATGATGAATTTATTTATACGTGTCGTATTTATAACCTGATCTTGAGGCAAACAGAAATCCTCCGTTTCAGCAAACAAATCTCTTTGCTGAATCAATCTAAATGACTTAACAATTTTATTTTATTTTTTCACAAATAAACTTTAGTAGAAAGCGTTCCAAGCCTGACAGCTTTGATAAACGCTTTGGCTCCGATAACTAACTAACGAGTATTTAGAGGATGGTGCGTGCGACGTCTCATGAATGTACAAGTTGGTATTGACGTTGGTTTTCGTGCGTTTAAACTGATGACAAACGGATCACCACGAGTCACAAGAATGTCCAAAAATGCCCAAACGACTATCATTTTCAATTCTATAGTGAACTGGATACTTGGATGTAAGCCATTTAGATCAATTAAAAAATCAACTAAAGCGTCAAGTTGCTGTTCGGCGAGCGATACCGACCGTCGAAATATTTATTGTGAAATAATATGTTGATATTGTTACTCATCTCAAACTTTTGTATGCTATGAGAAGGAAGAAAGAACTTACCGAGGATTATCTGATAGCCGCAGGTAGCATCGCACAACGTGCTTCAAGAGTCGTGCCGACGGTTCCTTTGCTAACGACAACACCATTTTACCCTGAAAGAAAACAAAGGAATATATGCTTTCCATACTCAACTCTCTCCCGAGTTGCTCAGATCACGAAATAGCCGTTGGCCACACAAGATTTTTTACTTTAATTCCTGTTTAATCATATCAAATTAATTTTTAGAGGAAAAAAATGCGAAGAATCTGAATTTTTGACAGAGACTTTCTTTACAGAATACTAATCAACATACTAAAACTCTCGTACAATCGGACTGGATCTCCGGCCGCCATATGGAAAATGGCGGCCAAAACGTGTTTGTTGTTAGTATATCTCCGAAATGGATGAGCTTGGACAAAATGTTTCAATGGCAAAAAATCCACTTTCAAACTTCCTACAAAATGGTATCACCATATTTTGGTAGGGTCAACGGTGACGTCACAAAATCGTGTTATATATTTGCTTATTCAAGTACTGTTGATTTCGTATGTTATACGTACACCCAGCATAGAACAATAGAATTTACTTTGTTAAGAAAATATATTTATACTTAAAAATTTTTTTCTATTGTATTAAAGTTTTTAATTAGAACAAAATAAGTTTGTGCATTTACCCGGAATTTGTTTTTTCCATGTTGGTATTTCCTCAAAAATGTAATATTTGACTATCCATAATAAAGTACTATATTGCATGTATTGCACTCACATAATAGTGACTATGATAACGATCCGAATTCAATAATTTTGGAAATCCAAAAGGGCTGCCAATCTAATATACACAATATTGACCAGTTTTTAATGACCAGTTTTTTAACAGTTTTTTTTTTTTAAATCGATAATTTGAATGAAAATTTAAAAAAATATTAAAAATAATTTTGATACAAGAATAATAATGAGACTTGAAGACGAATTGGTAATTGTGAAGAATCACTCAGCGGACCGGAATTACTTTGGAAGGTAATTTAAATGATTGAGCGGCGTTACTTACATGGTTTGAGTATGATTATTTGTCATTCAGAAGGTTTGTGTTGATTGACATAATGTTGGTCTTAACGTTGAGAGAGTGTGTTGTATGTCGACTGGAGCGACGGCGAGGTAGGGAATGACGTATTGCAGTGCTGGCAACTAAAACCTTTGTATTTTTGGGGGATTGACTGGTTTTCTTGAGCTAATGATTCATTGGAATGAAGTGTGTGTGTTCGTGTTTTTTGCGATTTTGTTGTGGGTTTGAGTTGAGCGTCCGGGACAAAGCTGTAATGCCCCTAGAATATTGTAAGCTGAGAAGCGAACATAATAAACGATTCGGACAAGAAAATGCCCACAGTAGAGACAGGGTAAAAATTCGCTCTTTTAAGCGTTGGTTACATTTTTTTTTGGAACGCCGAAGGAATTCTCCGAAGATAATGTCATGGGGCGTTATCGCGACAATGCTATTATATTAGATGGCACTACTGATCGAGTTAGCAAGATCTTGTCTGGCATGAGGTGAAAACTGTATTCCTACCACACAGGAAGGTTAGTTCATTTTTAATCACCAAAAGGATGCAATACAATTGGAAAGCCATGGTGTGTACGAAATTCCCTGTGGATCATGTGAAAAACGTATGTGGGCAGGACTGGGAGAAAAATCTCTCAACGTCAACAGGAACACTTACTCTCAGTAGAAAAGAATAAACCAAGATCAGCTCTTGCACAACACGTGGCAGATTAGGGACATGATCAGGGACATGGGTACAAGAGTAATTGCTTCTACGGACCGCATTCATTCCAGGATCATAAGGGAAGCAATAGAAATTGAGAAGAGGCCTCATAGTTTAAACGAAAGGGATGATAGAAAACGCCTACCTCAGACATGGAAGTCCATCATAAACCTTTGCCATAAACCAAGAACATTAACGCATACTCCTCAAACTTTGCTTAATGCTCCCGAAACCATGATAGGCCCTACCTGATGTAAGTCTACGACCCGTAACAAAGAAGTCAGACTAACCTACTGGTCAAAATATTCACAAAACCGTGTTACCTTCCACAAGTCAAGGCCCAAGGACAAGAAGGTCAAGCAAGAAATCATCCCACAAGTTCTGGTCCAGCTGACTACTTCACCTAAACAATAACATGACATGTTTTTTCTAAACTCTTTCCACATGTTATAATATTCCTGTTCGTTAACTTCTTTAAAATTGCCTTGTTTATTATGTTTGTTTGATGTTATTATTGTTTTTGTTTTTGTTCTCTCTTGAAGTGTTTTTGTATTTTGGTTTTATATTTGGGTTGCTGTGCTGTCTTTGACAAAGATTGTTAAAATCCAATCGAAACGTCAGATCAAATAAATAATATACGTGGTAAACCGAAAGAAGTAAATTTACTTATTTACCATTGTAGATAGTTCCCTATTGGAATTTCCTATCTCGTATTTTTTTAATTAGACGAGTGAGCGCAGCGAAACGAAGTCTTTATAACGCTACTCGATCGGGCCTTGGCCGTGACCATTGTCTGTATGTTAAATGTATGTCTGTCGGGCTCATACGGCCGAACGGCCAAATAGATTGAGCTGAAATTTTAAACAGACATCCGTGACCAGGTAACTGAGAACTGCTAACAAAATGAGCACAATCCATTTCGATTTAAACCTACAAGAAATAATAAACTGAAAAATAGGCCTATCATGAGTAGGAATTAGTTGACGACAATGGTTTGATTTAGAAAAAAAATGTTGTTTACCTGGCTGTGAAATGCCGTGCCCATGCAAGGTCTATCGAATGTGAACGTCAAGGTACCCCCAAATTCCGCTCGTAGATTGAGTAAACCTTGCAATATTTCACGTATTTCGTACTGGCTATGTTTTCCTTAGTATTGTCACAGATGATGGACTACACTGCGTTATATGCATCTCAAAACATGTTTAATAATTTTTAAGATACAATCCAGAAATAATTACAAAATCTTTCCCGACCAGGGGATTGAACCCACGTCTCCCACATTTCGGCTATAAGGGCGCCTTAACCAACTAGACTAGGGAAACGCAAAAGTCGTTGTTAGACGAGTGAGCGAGTCATGTGTTGAGTACCCGGGAACATTTGCATATTTAAGTTTGATAATTATAATCGTATAAATAATAGGGTTTTTAAGTTATGTTTGTATAGGGCGCGTCAACTGTAAGGCCATAATGCGCCACTGTAGCCTAAGATAGGCTAGATAGGCCTAAGGTAGGGGAAAAAGTATGTTACCAGGTACTCAACACATGGTTCACTCACTCGTCTAACAACGACTATGGAGTTTCCCTAGTTTTTAGACGAGTGAGCGCAGCGAAACAAAGTCTACAACGCTACTCGATCAGGCCTTGATATGTCTGTCCATCACCTTCCTCGGACGCGAGGATACTAAGGCTTCCCTTGAGGTAACGCCGCTTTATCTTCTAGATACGTAGCGCGTTTAGACATTTATTAGGCTCACCGCCTGGGTAATCCATTGGTTCCTGATAATTCCTATCAAAATCCTAGCAAAGGCAGTGAGCCCAAGGTCTTGGTAACCATGGCAACCAGAGTCGATACAGAAGTTTCCCCGGTTTATTGTCGGTAATCAACCAAGGACCAAACAAAGTACAATGTTGAATATACAAATTTGCAGATAAGTAAGGTATTATTTGATGACAATGGATGTTATAATATATATACATTTTTATATTAGATATTATCATTATTAGGCGTAGGTTCATGCCTCAGGCAAACTATTAGAATATATTAAATTGTTTGACATGGATTTGACTACATCCAGTTACATACTTTTGGACGGTGAGAACGCCACATTTCTAAGGCGGTGAGTCCCAGAAATTTAACACACGAACATCCAAACGCGCTTCTCTATTAACGTAGTTAATAAGATCCAGGATCTCTACCTTGAGGCACACTGGTGGCGCCCCTCCACGCCCTGTCGACCTCGTCGTGAATCAACGACCCCCACATGGCGGGAAGCTCAAGACTTGGTTGACTTATGATGTTAGGGAAATAAGTCATCACTGCTGCCTCTTTCAATTTCCTCTTGAGCTTGTTCTCTTCTTTAAAAATTATTTTAACATCTGGCCAATTAATGCCCGTTTTGCAATCAAACAAGTGGTCCTTAAGTTTACTTGCCGCTCTAGTTTTCCCTGACAATATATTTTTGTGTTCATTAATACGAACAGTCGTCGGTCTTTTGGTTTCACCTACATAAAAAGCATCACACTCACACGGGATAACATAAACCGCGTTTTTAGAATCTTGAAAAAACGTCCGGCGGTTTGAACCTGGTTAATTGGCTACGTAATGTGTCACGTGATTTAAAATTCGTACGTATATACCTACCGACTATATCCCTGGTATATATCTGAACATTTTCGGCGTCTCACTAAGGCATTCAATATGGATGGATGTCACCGAAATAGTACGCAGCGGGTGAGTGCTGTGCATTAATTTTTAACCGTGTTTTGTTCAGTTTATCAGTTTTATTATCATTCTCCGGTTAACAAGTCCTGGTGGTTAATTAACTTATCATTTTACGAATATGGTTTTACCAGGATTACAGCTGAGGCTTGCTGCCACGTCTAACGAACCTCTTTCAAGTTTACGGGTGTTGTATTTTAATGTGCCTTTTAATATTGTGTTGAAATGCCGGTTCTCGAGAAGTCTTCCCTCAAACTCGCGAGGCATGAAAATCATCATAACTTTTTTAATTCAGTGTGGGAACAATTGTGTCATTCCGCGCGGGTTACGTTTGAAGGCGCCTGTGTTCCCGACCGTTGTGCTGTGAACTGTGTAAACAATGCTTCTCGGTGTCTTATGCGTCAACAAATTCAATACCACCGTTCTCAGAGGGCTATTTTTTTAAAAACAGGGACTTGTTAATTTTAGAAATTTCGACGGTATTTGCCCAATTTTACCTCAGTACATGAACATTTTAAACGAAATTATTATCGTGTTTTTAATTGCCAAAAAAACTCGACAGAAGCGAAAAGCTCTACTTTTTAAATTTTCAAGACAAACGTCCCTCTACAGGAAATATGCAAGTGACCCAAACACTGCCCAGGATAGTCAAGTGCTTAGAACTGTGGTCAACCTGTCATCTAGACAATTTTTGGAAAGTGAGACATCTCTACTCTCTAAAGGTTTTGAATTTTTGCTATTACCCCTAAAAATGTCAACAAACTTGACATTGTTGCTGCAGTGGAGTCTGTTATCGATTATGTAGAACCTGAACGACGCGAGGGTTTACGTTTTAAAATTAAAGATTTTTTTAAACAAACCTAGAAGACCGATTCGCAGAAACCTGACGATACCTGAGTGCAAATTTCCCTCAAGGGGATCAAACAAGATAAGAGTTGTCATTGTACCTAGTGATAAAGGGGGGTGCACTGTTGTTATGGATAAAACTGATTACGATAACAAAATTTCGGAGGTTCTTGATCTCCCTGCATATAGGAGGCTTGCTAAGGACCCGACTACCTTATGGAAACTAAAATATACAAAGTTGTAAAAACCTACCGACTATATCCTGGTATATATCTGAACATTTCGGCGTCTCACTAAGGCATTAAATATACGTACGAATTTTTTAAATCACGTGACACATTACGTAGCCAATAACCAGGTTCAAACCGCCGGACGTTTTTCAAGATTCTAAAAAACGCGGTTTATGTTATCCCGTGTGAGTGTGATGCTTTTTATGTAGGTGAAACAAAAGACCGACGACTGTTCGTATTAATGAACACAAAAATATATTGTCGGGGAAAACTAGAGCGGCCCAAGTAAACTTAAGGACCACCTGTTTGTTTGCAAAAACGGGCATTAATTGGCAGATGTTTAAAATAATTTTTAAAGAAGAGACACGCTCAAGAGGAAATTGAAAGAGGCAGCCAGTGATGACTTATTTCCCTAACATCATAAGTCAAACCAAGTCTTGAGCTTCCCGCCATGTGGGGGTCGTTGATTCACGACGAGGTCGACAGGGCGTGGAGGGGCGCTACCAGTGTGCCTCAAGGGAAGCCTTAGTATCCTCGCGTCCGAGGAAGGTGATGGATGTCATCGAAATATTACGCAGCGGGTGAGTGCTGTGCATTAATTTTTAACCGTGTTTTGTTCAGTTTATCAGTTTTATTATCATTCTCCGGTTAACAAGTCCTGGTGGTTTATTAACTTATCATCTTACGAACATGGTTTTACCAGGATTACAGCTGAGGCTTGCTGCCACGTCTAACGAACCTCTTTCAAGTTTACGGGTGTTGTATTTTAATGTGCCTTTTAATATTGTGTTGAAATGCCGGTTTCTCGAGAAGTCTTATCTCAAACTCGCGAGGCATGAAAATCATCATAAGTTTTTAATTCAGTGTAGTAACAATAGTGTCATTCCGCGCGAGTTACGTTTGAAGGCGCCTGTGTTCCCGACCGTTCGTGCTGTGAACTGTGTCAACAATGCTTCTCGGTGTCTTATGCGTCAACAAATTCAATACCACCGTTCTCAGAGGGCTATTCTTTTAAAAAACATTGACTAGTTAATTTTTTGAAATTTCGACGGTATTTGACAATTTTACCTCAGTACCCTGAACATTTTAAACGCAATTATTATCGTGTTTTTAACCCAAAATGCAAAACGAAGTCCAATTGGGCCAAAGTTTAGGGAAGGAAAGGGACCCAAACCCCCCCAGGTTTCTCTTAAAGTTTTAAAAAAATTTTTGGGGGAGAATCTCCCCTAAAGGGGTTGAATTTTGTTTTCCCCTAAAAAGACTTGACTTTTCCCAGGCAATGTGTTGGAGGTTTTATTTTAAAAAAAAATTTTTTTCAAACAAAGGGGGCGTTAAAATGAAAAAACCCGAGGTTACCCCGGGCCCCAACAAGTGAGGGGACCTAGTGAAAAAGGGAGGGACTTTTTTGGAAAAAGTTGTAACAAAAATTATTTGAGTGGGGGTTGCAAAGGGATACCTCTTAAAAAAAAAACAAGGTTGCAAGGGTTCTTCGCCTTTCCCCCCCCATCTGAAACCCCCCCCTCATGAGGAAAAATTATAAAAGGGTCCCTTGGCCTTTTTTACCCACCCCTGCTTTTTTTCCTTTAATTTTTTTGGGTTTTTACCCCCAGTCAACTTTTTGGATTTTTTGTTCTTAAAAACTTATAAACAGGGTCTTTAGTTTTACTTTATGAAAGTTTCCCTTTCTAAAAGGGGGGTTAAAATGTGTAAAAAGGTTGGTACACCCAACAAAGGGGGCCCAAATTAATTTTATTGTAAATTTTTTGAGTTGGGAGGGGTTTTCTTCTTAAAAACGGGGGGTTTGAATGGTTCTGTTTTCCCACTCCAATTTTGAGGAAATAAAATGTCTTTTTTTCCCATTCCCCCCTACCCCGGGTTTGTGAGGTTTTTGGGCCCTACCCGGGTTACAGTGAGGTTTGTTGCTTACCAATTTTCCAATGCCTTATTTTTTTCCTGGAATAAAACCCTTTTCCGTTTTACCTAAGGGGCAATTCAAATAGTCCCATTTTAAAAAAAACCCACAACAATATTTAATTTTATTTAAATCCCACCGGTGTAAGAAGTGTGATCAAGGGCCAAGCCACGGTTCAGTAAAATTTTTTAAAAAAATCCGCCCCCCAACATATCCGGCCGTGGGTCCTCATCCCTTTAAATTTAAATCGTTTTAAAAAGTGGCTGTCTCCATCTATTGTATATCCCTGGTTATCGGGAAACTTTTCCTCTTACTAAGGCACTTACTACGTTTTTAAACCACGGCAATTTATTTTTTTTTTTTAAATTTCCTCCATTTTCCCCCCAAAAGTGTATAAATTCTTAAGTCAAAATTACAATTTGGAATATTAATAAAAAGTAGTAAAAAAATAATAAAAACATTCACAAATAAGGAAGGCCTGAAAATTTTACTGTTTGACATAGGGTTTGTTGTGACGTGGGAATGTGGGTGTATGATGTGAGTGTAGGGGTTTCAGTGCGATTGGAAAATGTTGTGTTTTTTGGGTTTCGGTGTGAATTGAAGGAGTATGCGTATGTGTGTGGCGCGTTGTCTAAACATGATTTATGCAGTTGTTCCATTTACTTGATTGCAAATTAAGCCTTTTTTAAAATATTGTTAATTGTAGTTTTAAAACAGTTAATTCAAGTGGTGAATGTCAATGTTTTGGTTTTTCCTCACTTTTGAGTTGTATGTACTCTGAAGCCGATCAAGCGAGTATTTATAAAAATCTATTCTACATTTGGGTATTTTAAAAAGGTCACGTTTGCGAGTATTTTTTTTGGGACGGGGGAAACCAAAGTTCAGATATTTTGATATCGACCACACTGTGAATGTTTTTAAAAAAGTAAGTCAAGTCAGTTTTTGTGCGTCTGTCTTCTAAAGTTGTGAGGTTTTTGTCAAAGGCAAATATTTGGGTAGTCACGTCGGGGGTTTACTGCTTTAATTGGACACACGCTAGCTGATGAACCGTTGCTGCACACCTCAAAAAACATGTTGTTTTGGGTTTCCCTTTGGGGTTTCCAGATGGAGTTTGCGTAGTCGACTTGTGGTCGGACCTAAAGGAGAGACGACGAGAGTCTCCTTCCAAAAATCAGGGAAGCGTTTTTTTTAAGAATCCAAAAAATTTTTCAGGCTTGGGGATAATTTGTTTATGTGGCCCTTTGTAGGAGAGTTGCTGGATAAATACACCCCAAGGTGCGAACGGATGATAACCTTTCGGGGATAGACCCACTGAGCGGTATGATGTGAAATTTACATTGTTTTCTTGTTGGAGAATGAAAAGTTACTTTTTGATATATTTGGGTTCGTTTAAAGCTTGCCCCAAATTGTAACAATCTAATCAGACTAAAGTTGTAGGCATTCTTTTGGTTCATGAGTGCCCTGTAAAAACTTTAGGTCATCAGGTATAATAATGCCTTTAGAAAACTTGAAACAGGTGGTAATTTTCTTTAAGTACAAGACGAAAAGAAGGGGACCCAGGATCGAGCCTTGGGGGACCCGTGTTAGGGGGAACTGCCTTTTGATGCGCCGAATTTATGGTTAAGTCGAGTCTTTTGTTAGATAGCGGGTCATGGGTTTTTGGGGTTTTCCCAAATTCCATACCCTTTGTAGTTGTGTATGGGGAGTCGATGGTCCACACTGTAAAAACCCGCTGAAGTTGTATAAAGGGAGTCAACTTGTTTTTTATTTTTAATATTTTTAGAGATGTCACTGTGTACACGTGAGGTTAGTTGGGTTTTAAAAAACCCCCGGCGAAAAATCCTGCTGTTCGGGTGCTAGTAATTGTAACGTGTTATAGTTTTTTTGGGTTTTAAATTTCAAACCTTTCGAAGCAAGTATAGCGATATGGGTTGGGTAGTTACATCCTTGTTTTTTTTTCCCTTTTTCTTTAGACTGGGGTTTTACGTTGCCTCTTCCAGCTTGTGGAAAAACTCACCATTTTAAATGGCTTGTTGAAATGTCTGCCAGCGGTCTGGACGGGGACCCACCTGCTTTGCTTGGAATGTTGAAAATGTTTTTTTGGTATGTTTTTGGGCCGGGAGTTTTGTGTTTTTAAGAGCGCGTTTTGGGGCACTTACTTCTAGCCAATTAACCAGGTTAAAACCCCCGGACGTTTTTCAAAAATTCTAAAAAGCGGGGTTTTATGTTATCCCGGTGAGGTGATGCTTTTATGTAGGTAAACCAAAAGACCGCGCCCTGTTCGTATTAATGAACACAAAAAAAATTTGTCAGGGAAAACTAGAGCGGAAAAAATTTAAAGACCACCTTTTGATTGCAAAAGGGGCTTTAAATTTGGGCCAGATGTAAAATAATTTTTAAAAAAGAAAAACACGTCAGAGGAAATTGAAAGGGGGCGCGTGATGACTGTTTCCCAAACCCCAATAAGTCAAAAAGTTTTGAGCTTCCGCCATGGGGGTCGTTGTTTCACGACGAGGTCGACAGGGCGGGAGGGGCGCCACCATGTGCCCAAGGGGAAGCCTTAGTACTGGCCCGGGGAAAGGTGATGAGTCACCGAAATTTTGCAGGGTGAGGTTTGTGCTTAAATTTTAAAAAAACCGTGTTTTGTTCAGTTTACTTTTATTAACAAACAAGGTGTTAAAAACATTGTGGTTTGAACGCTTGCCGCCCCGTTTATGACATTTTTGGCTTTAAAACCACCTGATGACCTAGATGCACTCGCAGGTTTTGCTGACAGAATACATGAGATGGCGCCCACCTCCCCGGGTAGCGATTGTCGAAAGCATCAAAAGCAGTTGGGGGAGTTACACGAAAAAATCGCAGCGCTATCCAAAAATGAACTGCAAGCCATCTTTCTGCATCGATCAAACGATGTTTTCGATATACCTTTGTCGAACTCACAAAACGCAATACGGCGAACACCAGCAGAGATATGGGGTGGTTTCCACCGGAAATATGGCCACAGGCAAGGGCGTGCCGAAAAAACCCTGCAATTTTGATGCAAAAAAAACGCGGGGGTCATAAATGCGGCAGACACGCCCAAACCACGCCGTCCTTTTTGATAGACACTGAGTAACGCAGTTTCCCGGCCCCGGTCTGACGTGTGTGTATCAGTAAGCTCATCAAGGGACCTCGCAAACGATCAACATCGAGCTTTTGCGGCTAATGGCTCATCATAGCACTTATGGAACCCTCAATTTTCAACCCCAATTTGGGGCTCAAACGCGGTTTTGTCTGGCGTTTGTCGTTGCCGATTTTCCAGACCCAAACATCGGGGTTGACTTTTTATCGTTCTAGCCTACTTGTGACCCGCAAACGAAGGTTAGTTGATAGTGCCTATCCTTACCGTCGCTGGTAAGTTTTTCTACCGACGCTCAAGAACATGTAAAAGGCAGTCAGTGGAGGGTCCGGACCCCCGACATTTGATGAGTTTTCCGGACATACAAAACTAATAGGTATTTTTCGTACATTAAACACGGGACTGCATCTATTTCCCCGACACCTGACATCATACTCTTGCAAGCCTCGGTCTGGCACCTACCCTCTGCAGATTGCAAGGACTGAATTTTATATGATCCAAAAAAAAGGGGTTTGCAAGGCGTTCATCTACAGCTGGGCTGCTGCCCTTTACCTCGTAGAAGGAAAATAGTGGGGGCCATGCGGCGACTACAGACCTTTGAACGATGGGGCAATTTCCCGACGGTATCCGGGTTTCCCCCCATACAAGATTTTGCTCGCGCTGCTGGGAAGTCCGTGTTTTCCCACCGATTTTTCGGGCTTACAATCAGATTTCCCTGCTCCAAACGATTTTTTTTTTTTTTTTTTTTTTTTTCAAATTCGAAAATCGACACCCAAGTCCTAGTAAAATTTTATCGTGAAAAGAGTAAAAAAAAAAATTATGCCGATATACAATTGTGGGCCCGGTTCCAACTGAAATGCGGGGACACTGATCGGCCGATTTATAGCTACTCCCGTGCTACCTTTAAATTACACGACATAACTTCGGGCGCGGCCGTCATGAGTTGCCCCCCCCCCCTAACTTGACCCCATGTATACCCAAAAACTGCCCCTAACGACTCCGTTTGGCCTATTTTAATTTTCTTAATGAGTTTTGGTTTACGGAAGCCGCCCAAACATTTAGAGGTCTCGGCGAAAACCCTCGGACCTAATTTTTGTCTATGCCTACATGAGACATTCTTATCCTTCGACTCACCGGAAGAACACGAGAAAAAACCTACCCCACTTTTGCACGCTTATCAGAGACGGTTTTCCTGATAAACACTCAAAAAGCATTTTTGGGGTTTCGAGGGAATTTCCTTTGGGCACACCGTCAACGCCAGTGGGACACGACCTCTCGAAGATAAGGTCGATGCTATCGTTTTTTTTCCACCACCAGCAAAATTAGGCAAATCGCAGTTCTTGGGATGATAAATTTCTATTGTCGATTATGCCATCTGCAGCCCGGGTTCAGGCCCCTCAAAAGACCTTCTTGTCGGTGCTGATGCTTCGGTAAGATGCCCATCGTTTGACGCCAGAGTGTTGAACAGGGTTTTATAATGTAAGGAGTCCCCTCACAAGCACACTTCTTTACACCCTACTTAAGCGAGCTTGCAATCGTCGCGATGCCTCTACAGGTGCATTGGAGCTGCTCTTCCCCAGAAAAAAAGGGTTTAGGTTTGGAACCACTAGCGTTTTTTTTCCCAAAACTGAATACGGGGAACGCAATTTGGCGATACGATCGTGACTCCCGCGTCTACGAGGAATCCGGGATTCCGTCATATGGTGGAAACAGGACGTTTGAATCTACACCGACCCCAACATTGATATTTGTGTTCAAACAAAGTCTGACAATGTTCCCCGCGGGAATTTCGTTACCTGACTACTTTGGGGAATTTTTAAAAGACATTCGGATGTTCCCGTACGGAAAATGTCGTTGCCCATGCCTGTCCGGGTGGGAACGATTCGGCCTCTGGAGTAAGAGACAATTGCCCCAAGCCCAAAGGGAACAATCCCGAACTCCAAGCGTTTCCCATTTGAACTGCACTCGAACTGAAAAGTCGGAGCCTGTTGACACGACCTTACGTATACTGTGAAAATCCAGTCAAAAGACCCACCTTTCGGCCGTTACTCTCCGACGCCCGGGGTTTGACAGTCTTCATAGCGTCCATCCCGGGTTGCTGCCTAGTCCGTCTTGTCTCAAGGACCTACGTCTGGCCTTCGATAAAAAGACGCAAGGAGTGGCAAGGGCCTTTCATAGCGTGTCAGAGATCAAAGGTACACACACGTCCGAAAACCTGGTGAACATTTCAAAAGCTCCAGACGCTCGTTTTGACCCTTTCCCCATCGTCTGGTGGGTCCTCTTCCTGAGTCATTGGATTTCGTTACCTCTTAAGCGAGACGATTTTCTCGTTTGGGCCGGAAAACAATTCCTTTTATCCGCAATGCGGATCAGTTTCTTCTGCCCTCCCTCACAGGCTGGAATGCGTTTTGGGACGCCCCCTTTGGTCACTACCATCAGGCCGGCAGTTTGAGTCAGCCCCTTTTAGGTCCTAAAACCACCGTTTTGGCACTACTCTCACCGAACTACAGCGTACCACCCGCCGCCAATGGGAGGTCGAACGCCCCATCGCCAGCTCAAGGGCCCCACTCAAAGCCAGAAGAGGGTCGCTGGACCCCATAATTGCCAGGGTATGTTGGGTTTTTTTTTTTTTATCAGCATGGGAAAGAGGGTTAAAAGTAATCTGCCGAGTTTGGGGACGGAACTACTCTCAGACTTCCAGGAGAAAATTTGTCGCCCCCGAGTCAACCCAGACAGCCAAGAGTACGCAGCCGATTCGCCCAAGCTCCAATGCTCCGACCGACACGCCTACCCGACACGGGGAAAAAAATGTTTGTGTTTAAGGACCTGCAACATGTTCCCACGTTTTCCCCTGCGCCTGACGCTGTCCGAACTTCAGCAACCCTAGCGGTCCATACAAATCATAGCAAAGGACGAGAAGTATTTCACTTTCTGCGTAAGGGAAAAGAGTGGTAGATCCCCAGATCGGTTTAAACCTGCCTTCATTCTTGACAGCACAGCTCCCGATACCGCACACCATCGACCAAACCGTTTTAATTTAACGACCCCAAATCAAGCACTTCCGGCTACCTAGGATTAACCCGCCTCCCTTGTCCGCAACAATTTTGGGTCAACATCCCCAATCCGTTTTGGTCGGAACTTTTGCTGCCCTCACTGCTACCCCACCATAGTCACACACGAGCAGACTCGCTTTGCGACCCGCTCGCCCCGGCACATAGAGATTTCTTTTTCCCCGCTACGCTTTCATGGGGGGGGGGTCCTGTAATGGGCCTATTTATTACTAATTTTCAAACCCGACATTTTACTTATTTAGAAGGCTGTGACTTCCAACACCACCAATTTTATGTTAATTATGTGAGTAAAAAGACAAATAAAGGGCTAAACTTCTTAACTGCTGGTTTGGAAAGCAGATGTGTTTTTTTCTGTAGTCCTTTCAAAGTGAAACAAATAAATGTTTTATTTGTTACTCGAATAATGTTTCATTTGACCCACAATTTATTTGGTGCGTTTTAGAAAAAGTGGGGGGCTGGATGATATACCAAAAAAAAGTAGTTTTTTACAGCTAAAAATGGAAAACCCCAAAAAAAAAAGTCACGAGGTTAGGCCTAGATTTAAAATTTACATCCCTGATATGCTGATTTTCATAAATTTGAGTAGGCAATGGGCTATTTTTATTCATAAGTATTTAGGCCCCAAAGGGTATAAATTCAAAAAAAACCACAAAAATTTTTTTTTTTTTTTTCAATTTTTTCATATCACGATTCTCAAAGCAGTAAATTCTATTACGAAAAAGCATTGACAGATTTTAAAGGAATTTTGATCAAATTTAAAAAGGTTTTACTTTTTTAATCGTAATGAGTATTTAGCAGTTGATCTTTTCTGCTTGAAGAAAAGGGCTTGTTGGGGTTTTTTTTTCGCGGAGTCAATTTCACGATGGATTTGTGCACAAACTTCCCCCATGAAAGGCATTGAAGTGGACTGCAGTGCAGTTGGCAGTCTTTGGCCAGCCCCCTGCTTTTTCATGTTTGGTGAGGGGGGGTTTGGGGGGGAAGGTCAAGGGGGAAAGGGGGAAGAGCAATGTTTACTAATTTAAATGGGGTTTTGGGTTTGGGGAAAAGATGATTAGGGGGTTTTTTAAAAATTTATTTTTTTTTTTTGTGTATATTTTGTAATATTTTTTTGTACAATGGTTATTTACGTAAAAAAAAAGGGAACACTATTGCCGGTCGAAGGGGCTGACCGGCAACCGGCCAAGTGGAGCAAAAACCGGCCGGTTGGCAACCCATCAACCCTTGCGAAATCTCCAGATTCCCGCCCTTTGGGGTGACTGTAATGTGTTCTCTAGCACTAAACACTTTGTCGCCACGCTTGCACCTTGCCTTCGAAGAAAAGCATCACGACGCATCCTCAGTGCCAACGTTTATTCTCTCAAGAACTTTCTAGGGGAAAACGTTGTCAAATTTGGGGGAATTTGATAACCCAAATGATTCAACTCATAAGCCTGCTCTTATAAAGACTTCTTTTTGGGCATAATAATCAATCCCATTCCAGGTCTTTCAAAAATTAAGCACAATACATCGCCTTTTGCTCGATTGCCTCCTCAGTTCGCGCAAGCTCTAACGCCCGCTACGCCATCATCATACAAGCACTTTGCAATACTATGACAGCTACACAATCACCTATCTCAACTCTCCTGGATGTGGCCTATTGTGCAGATTCTGGTCACAATATACGTTCTTGTTCTTCGTTCAAGTATCTGCCTAACCAGGAAAAAAGGGAGTACGCAAACCACGCTCAACTTTGTAGCAACTGCCTCAGCTCATACCACACTGAGACTGCGTGCACCCCCCAAGATAACTGCCATTCCTGTGGACGTCGCCATCACAACTTACTACATGAAAGTTCATATTGACTAGAACGTCTATCTCCTTATCATGTAGTATCATCATCTCATCACTTATCATCGTGTTCAGGACTGTGCCTGTCCCTCGTAAATCGGTCATCGATCAGCCTTACGCTCGTCAATCAGTTCTCGGTCATGACTATACTACCGTTGGCATGTGTCTTCATGCGTGCGCCTGATGGCCCAGCGCGAATTAGTGCGCGCATTATTAGACACCGGCAGTCAAGCCAACCTCATTTCTAGTGCTAGTGCACAACGACTCGGCCTCAAGCTGCAACCATCATGTGGCGGACCTATAATCGAATTTGGCGGGATCACTGCTTTTCAACGACCATCAACCACCGTCGCCCTTTTACAACAGCATGGCGATCCCCCATGGCTTACAATCCTCTTTACGTGGTTCCCACTGTGATGCACAATTCACCGAAGGGAAGCACTGCCGCATCAACAATGGACCCAATTAACGCCCTGCGACTTGCTGATCCTTGTTATTTTCGTTCAGCACCAGTCGATGTACTCGGTGCAGACGTATGCGCCACTATCATGCGTCCAAACCATGTTATGCCTAGTGATGGAGTTCCCGGTGCTTGGGAAACCACCCGGGATGGGTTGGGTTGGCCCCATATTATCATCGTCACCTCGCAGATCGCCGAGTCCAATTCGCCATCAAACGTCATGGGACAATGCTGGAAAAACGCGATATCGTTTTTGCATTGCTCACCATGAATAAATTGTCTCAACCTTTGATATAAACCTTCGCCTTCACCGTCGACTTCACCTTTCGACTTCACCATCGCCTTAAACTATCGCCTTCACCGTCGACTTTACCATCGCCTTCACTGCCGCCATTACCGTCGGTACCTTCGTCTAGCAGCACCGTCCAAGAGCCCTCAGCGGATGAAGTTGTCATCACCGAAAAATGCATCACCTATTGCCACTTCATCAACTTCAGTGCTCGCTCTGAATGCGTCACTGATCAGAATCTGTGCAGGTATCCATCGGCATATCCGACGGTCTCAGTCGATTGCCTACAGCCTTTTGTAGAACATTTGGCTTATGCGCCACAATCCTCACTCCTTGAGCCTTTGAATCAGGACCCCTTAATTAAACTTAAAAAACAATTTTGGGACTTGGAGCCTACTTTTTACCGGACCAATTCTTTGACCCGAAGAACAGCAAGCCGAAGACATCTAAAAAGGCTTTCTACCACCCGGGATACTCTAAGACGCTTCATTGTTTCGCTCCCACTAACTGGTCAACCTTTGGGAACGCTGGTGAGCACATTGCATTGCGTCAATTTAAATGCTTTTTGGGAAAAACGCCTTCGTCATCAACCCGACATTCAAGCTGCATATTACACATTCATGCGGGTTTACCCAGAAGTGGTCCCCATGGAACTTGTTAACCTAACGGACATTACCCCCTATGAACCATATTATATTTCCCCATCACCCTGTACATCGACCTGACGATCCACCCACCAAACTACGAGTAGTATTTAATGCCGTCCACTGACACGTCTAATGAAAAATCCTTGAACGACGTTATGCTGACTGGTCCTAAATTGCAAACTGATGTGTGTACAGTGCTTTTCGCTTTCGCTTTCACGCAATTCGTTTTTTTCGGCAGGGTGTTTGTCAAATGTACCGGCAAATACTTGTTAACCCAGAGCATCGAGATCTTTAATGCATTGTGTGGGGATTTTCAGAACACGAACCTATACAACATTATCGCCTCTGCACGGTGACTTATGGTACCTCCTCAGCTCCCTTTTTTAGCGTTGCGCACCATTCAAGAACTTGACATCAAAAATTCAGAACGCCATCCCATTGCTTCTGAAGCCTTGCTTAAAGACATTTATGTCGACGATATTGTTACTGGCACTGATACGCTTGATCTCGCCTTAGAGCGACGTGATGGGTTTGATTCAAGTATGAACGGGTGCGGTTTTTAATTACGGAAATGGGTGCCAACCACCTTCTCTACTGATAGGGCCCAAACCCCGAACACTGTCGCCAAACTACGTCTGATAGCAAGATTTTATCATTGGACCATGATCCGGTATTCCCAAAGGGGATAGGACTTGGGTGGGACCCTTCCGAGACGCCTTTTGTATGTGTAAGCCTCTCAAAACCAGCAACAACAAACGACAAATCTTGTCACAGATGGTCGTATATTGACCCACCTGGTTTGGGTACACCAGTAACGTTTTGTGCCAACCCAAGTAGCACAAAGTGATGGCGATCTTATGGCGAGCTGTAACATCGCCATCAGTTGAGCTGATGGCCCATAAGCGGCGATTTCGCTACGGCCCGCTTATGGGGTTGGCCAGGCGCCCATAACCCCGCAAAACACAAAAAGTTACGGTAGAGTGATGGCTGCGTGCCGGCACTTCTGGCCACTGTGGCCACTGGCTGGCCAGAAGTGGGAAAAAGGTTTTCAGGCTGCCACTGGCATACTGTCTGAAGGCTGGCCAGAACAAAAATAACCCCATCCCGGTGTTGGTTGGCCGCTGTCGTGTTTTTTGTTGTTTTGCCGCCACAGGCAGTAGATGGCTGGCCACCCCTTTCCCGACTGTCGGTTGGCCAGCAGCGGATAAGTGTTGGACCATCACTTGACACCCTACGCACGGCTGGCCACAACATCCTAGTAACCTGTCCAGTGATGGTTGGCCGCTGCCGTGTTGCTGTTGTTTTGCCGCCACAGGCGTGAATATGGTGGCCATCACTTTACCCACTGTCGGTTTGGGGCCAGCAGCGGATAAGTCATGGACCACCCACTTGTAACCCTACGCACGGCTGGCCACAACATACTAGTAAACCTGCCCAGTGATGGTTGGCCGCTGCCGTGTCGCTGTGTTTTGCCGCCACAGGGGGTGAATATGGCTGGCCATCACTTTGCCGGCTGCCGGTAGGCCAGCAGTGTTAAGTGTTGGCTCATCACTAGAAAACCGTCTTCTGGCTGCCCTTTTTTTAACAATCACCCATCCAGTAAAAAGTCGATTTTGCTATTGTATGATTTAAAGGTGTATAGGTTCTTTACACATCAAGCTTCTTCCGTGGTGCAACGGTTAGAGGCTAGTCTTCCCAGATGGAAAGTCGCCCTGCTGGATCGAGTTCGAGACACCTAACTTGAAACTTTAAAATTTACTTGCAATTTATACATGTTGTGTACCCACCTACAGATATTCGACTGGTGTCAGAAATCAAGACGAAATACCTATGTGACACCGATATAAATAATAACAATCATTTTTATTATTTTAATTTTTCGTTTACATATTTAGATACTAGATCGCGCTGGTGCCAATGGTTTCCAGCAAACACGAATTGATGGCCATAAGTGGCCCGCAAGCGGTGGCCAGTTAAGTTTGGCCAGCCGCTTGCGGGCCAGCATCTTTAACCATTTGCCGGTAAAGGGCCGGAAGCGACCCAACAAGTGAGGGGGCCGCTGATGGCCGGTGGGACAAAATCAGAGGCGAGCCTTTAACTGGCCAAAGATGCCGGCCCGCAAGCGGCTGGCCAGTTCAGTTCTGGCACCCGCTGCGGGCCACTTAGGGCCCACAACTCGTGTTTGCGGGGAACTTTGCCATAAGCAACGCGCCGCTTATGGGCCATAAACGGCCCACTGTAGCAAAACCATCAGTTTCGAAAATACTGGGGCCATGCATTTTTGTGACAACGGCCCGCTTATGGGCCATAGCCGGCGATACACAGATTGCCATCAGTTCGCCGCTTATGGTCCACAGGCGGGCCGCTGTAGCAAATCCGACAGTTGCTTCACTTTTGTCACAGGGGGATGCTTACGGCCCGGCGGTGAGAATGTTTCGGGAACACAGCACCATTAGTAGAGACGCGAGGAAAGTCACGCACACAAAGAAAATGTTAAAAAGTTCAAAATTATATATTTTTCCAATTGTGGGGAGCATTTCAATTTATATAAACTGTGTGTAAGAGAAAAAATCAATTTAATACAGGGGAGGTTATTAGACATAGATAAATTTATCGCCCATAGCCGTACTCGAACCCCAACCTGCTGCGCCGGACTCTGGAACGCTGACCGCTACAACCACCGTGATCACTGCTAGAGATGCGCGCCAGCAAACCTTATGAATTTGCACCCGGGCGTGTATGCATTGTGGAACGTCTTGTTCAACATTTCGTACCATGTTTACATGGAAAAACAAAATAAATGCCACCTCAGGTTGTTCATCAAACTAAAGATTCAATAAATATGTATTCAAATTGAGTTGTTTTAACCCGTAGGCCTACTCTTGTTCATATTAAATTAAACCAAAGAGAATCAAGCCCATATATCTAAATGGTATGAATTAAATTGACGGAAAGTGATTAGGAGCTCAGTTTGGTTTTGTATTTATTTTAAATTTTTACCAGTCACACAGGGGCAGACGGACAGACAGTAAAGTAATCGCTAAATTTAAGCCTCTCTCCCTACTTGATATAGGCCTACACCAAATATTCCCTATTGGCCATTTTTTTTTTTAAAGCCTAAAAAAAAAAAACAGATATAGTTTATCAATGATCATCTGAATTTTCAAAACTTATTATTTTTATTTTTGGGTTTAATAGTAAGCCTTATATAGGCCTAGATGATTACAGATAAATTAATTATTTATACCCGGACATATCCCTGCTCAAAAAATTTTGGTTTGAAGGATGATTTTTGTTTCTATTATTTGGGAAAAAAATTTTGTCGTTAATATCTTGCCCCTTATATAATTTATTTCTTCCACCTATTCGTACCGGCGGAAGAAAAAAAATCGTAAGTGCAAGTTTCCAAGTATGTCAGTTTGTAGACAAGAGTATGTGTTACAATAGAAAAAATCTGCCTTTCAACCAAAAAATTACAAGCGGGAATAATTATGTCGGGGATAAACGTGTCATAATTTTTACTGTAATCGTCTATACTGGTCGTACTGCTCAACCCAAAAATAAATTTAATAAATTTAAAAGTTTTATTTTAAAATAACAAATAGTCTTGGCAATGTCATAATATTATGATCATATTATTGATAAACTAAGATTTAGGAAAATTTTAAATATTAAAATTAAGCCGATTTATTTGCTGTAGTTCTACAAACATACAATATGACATTTTATTTATTTGTAATGAATATATTTCTATTTAAAGAGATTTTTCGTTTTTCCATCTGCGTCAAGTATGTAAAATTTGCACTACGAAACGCAAGTGCAAAGCCATATTACAGATAACATGACAGCATTATCAACAGCGGATAATTCTGCATGTTGCAATGAAATTAATGACCGTATTTATAAACATGTTGAAATTAATTTAAAAATTATGTCGATTGCATGCAATAATCAAGTTTTATTTGGAAACCCTACGTGGAGTATTCGGTATCGGAATGATATTAATAATATATTATATAATATTAATATTATCAAAAAAAAGTTTAAATGATACTAAAATGATATACCTTGAAAGTGGAGAGCGTCAATATTCCTTAAATCGACGAAGAAGAGCGAGAATGATTAGCGTAACATGATGAAATTGAAAAATTTAAATTATTCCTTTTAATCCATCATCAAATGTGTTATATACTCTCATTAGATTCCCGTCGGTTGTGTGTTATGGGCCATAGGCGGGCCGCCTACTGTTCGCCGCCTGTCGGTTGTGTGCTTTTGGGCCATAGGAGGGCCGCCTACTGTTCGCCGCCTGTCGGTGTTGCTTATGGGCCATAGGAGGGCCGCCTACTGTACGCCAACTGTCGGCTTTTGGGGCTTATGGGCCATAGGCGGCCCATCAACGAAAAAACTTTGCCATCACTTTGCCGCTGATGGCCCATAAGCGCACTTATTTTCTGTGTTTACTTGGGAAGGGTTTTCTTTCCCGTATCTGCCAAACACGTCTATCTTGGAATGAAACCCCACCAAAGAATATTATCGACGCATGGAGTCACTACCAGCAAGAATTGTCGTTATTGAATCAAATTCAAATTTCCCCGTTTGTGTCAACATCATCTTCTCACACCCATATTCTTCTTGGATTTGTGATGCTCAGAGGAAGGGTATTGCCGCCGTTGTCTACTTCATGTCTCTGAACCCAATGGGAGAATTACCATCACTCAATAAGAGCCAAATCGCGATGTGGCCCCGCTTAAAAAAGTGTGCTTGTTTGCGCCTTGAACTGTGCGCTGCTCAGTTTACTTTCTCCAATTTTTTCCCCAGACTCTCATCGATATGGGTGTCATCACCATTGCTGAACATTTTGCCTTCCGGACTCCACTATTGCATTAGCGTGGATATGGCTAAGCCGCCCCGATGGAAGACATTTATTACAAACCGCGTGGTTAAAATTTCAAGATATTTACCATGTTCAGTATGGCACCATGTTGCTTCCGGGACAACCCTGCTGATTGCCCCCTCGCGGGGAATATATCCCAATCACCTGATAAATCATCCTTTCTGGTGGGAAGGTCCATTTGATTAGCTAATCCAGTATCCACATGGCCATTAACTAATCCAAAATCATCTGATATGAACGACTCACAAGTTAAGCCGAATTGCTACCCCCCCCAGTTTTCACGTATGCGGTGGAAGTTGAACAGCTGGAGTTGGAAAACTCTTTTCTCTTCCTATGTTCGTCTTTATCAAATTTGTCGCATATTGTCGCCGGTTTATACAAAAACCGTCTCCACTCTCATCAGCTCATCACCGGACCTCTCTCCACCACCGAGCTTCATGAAGCTAAAATTGTGTCTTATACGTCGAACCCAACGCTCCAGTTTTCTGAGGAGTGCGAGAAGCATCTCGTTCGAACACTCGCCACCGTCTTACACGCCAATTACGTTTATTCATAGATGACGACGGAATTTGCGAGTTGGCGGGCGTTATCCTTTGCCAACATTGCTTATGACCATCGTCACCCTGCCTTTTCTACCCAAAGAGCATCCTTTTACATATTTGGTGATTGAGAATGCTCACGTCGTCAACTTACATGCCGGCTCACTTGCCACTCATGCCTATCTTCGGCAAAAATTTTTTGGATAATGGACGGGCGGAACGTTTCGTTTGCAGCTTGCCAGTGTAATCGTTTCTTTACAGTAAAACTAAGACCCATTATTCAATCAATGGGAGACCTCCCGCTTGAACGTGTTTCTAGTTTGGGACCATTCGTAAACACTGGGGGGGATTACGCCGGTCCTTACTCGGGTTTCCGCCGCTTGCCTCCGAGGGGCCCGAACTCTAAAAGCATACTTGTGCTTTTTATATGTTTTGCCACCAAGGCTGTTCACCTGGAATTGGCTTCAGATCTCTCTACTCCCACTTTCCTTGCTGCTTATAGTCGCTTTTTTGGGACGTCGTGGACATCTTTTTCCCCTATATTCAGCGACAACGGCACCAACTTCATTGGCGCAATCAATGAAATACATCGTCTAAGCCAGCTTCCTCACTTCTCAAATTCATCAGGATGCAATCACCCGAAGCCGCTTCCGTTTGTGGCCAGAATGGCGATTTATTCCTGCTTCAGCGCCGCATTTTGGTGGACTCTGGGAGGCCGGGTAAAGTCTGCCAAGCAACTCATACGGAACGCCATTGGTGAACAAGTCCTTACCTTCGAGGAGCTCAATACGGTCCTAGTACAAGTTGAAGCTGTACTTAATTCGCGCCCGTTGTATGCACTATCGTCTGACCTGGCTGATGTCGCCTATCTATCCCCGGGTCATTCCTAATATTTCGTTCGTTGACTGCACCTCCCGATGGGGCTCATCGGGAGGGCTACACCAACCGCACCGCCTGTTTGTCTCGTTGGCATTTGGTGCAAAAGATCGTCCATGATTTTGGAAGCGCTGGCAAATAGAGTACCTTACACTCAGCAGCAACGATGTAAATGGAGATCGCCAGCAAACAACATTCTTCCGGGGACTGTCGTCATTTTTGCCGAAGATAATCTTCCCCCCCTGCGCTGGACCATGGGCCGTATTGTTACTGTTAAATCTGGTACAGATGGAATATCTCGAGTTGCCGAGTCATCACCTCCCACGGTCTCATAACTCGGCAAATTGTGAAACTTTGCCCACTTCCTACTCAATGAAGCAAAGCCTTTATGGGGGCCGGAATGTTAGGTCGGAGCATCTTGAAATATTATGTTTTAACCTCTTTGTTGTTCATTGTTTTGTTTGTGTTCTTTTCTTCTTGTTTTATGTATTATTATCATATCACCTATGTCTTCCAATGTCTTCTCATTACCTATGATAATAAACATTATTTATCTTTGAATCTTTATGTATTGTCTTCACCTGATATACAACTAGTTTGTTTGAAAAGCAAGATTGTTAAGGTAGTACCAAAAATGCGTAGCGATATTTATGTTTTCACACACGCGTGCGACCCGGCACCTCTCACCATTTCTACGAATTGGGACGAATTTGCTGTAGGCTGCCGGCACCTCCACCAAAATCATGTTTTTTTAAAACTCGATTTCGAGTACTACCCAAACTCGAAATTTCGGGCCACTTTCTATTCACCCCTAGAACTTTGGCGGTATAAAGCGGTCATGTTAGTGGTATACATGAATAGACTTCAAAATAACAATAAAAAAAACAAAATACTTGTGACACACCTCAACAACTGATCGTGACACACCAGTGTGTCGCGCACTGAGCTCTATATCTTACGTGGAGGGCGCATGCTAGACTGTAACCTTGAAGCCTACATGGGCCTAAAGCGATGGGCCTATTATCGACGTCCCCCGATTATATTGGGATTTTTTAATTTCGATTGCACCGCCGTCTAGATGTAAATCTTAACGTCAAGATGGCGGTCTGTGGCTAGCTTATTTTGAGGTTATGTTGACTAGTAGACTTATTAAATTTCATTGGGTTATTATCAGGGTCACTCAGGATGCCTAGGAATAGTGTTTACTGCAGTGTTACGCTAAATAAACTGGGTAAAAAACAGGCCAGTGACACAGGTTAACGAATCTATTATGTTTAGTTCTTTTAAATCTGCCGCTGATTACGGACCTAAGAAAATGGCGGACGGGAAACTTCCGCAACTTCAAATCTCAAACATTTGCCCCGTATATATCAGATCTCCACGTAAGTATATCGGCTCAGTGGTGTCGCGGGCACAGTGGTTGAGAACCGCTGCTTTTACGGTATAAATAAATCCCAATGGATCTGTGGGTTCAATCAATAGCAAAATACTGTACTTACCAATTCATAGCAACATGCGAGAATCGGTCGTATGTTTTTGGGATATATAGAGAGTCCACTGTCGTCTAGAAGAATTTTTTTTCAGTATAAATGTGGCGACTGTTTTCGAGAGTTCAGAGCCAGATTCCATAATACGCAGGCAAAGAGGAATGATCTCGGTTGTTAGGAGGAACGTTATTACCTCCTGTTTTATCAGTCTAGAAGCAAAAACAACAAATAATGTAAAATGTATGGTTGTCCGACTTCGGAGCCAGATACCGTTTAACGCAGGCAAAGAGCAATAATCTCGGTTGTACAGAGGAAAGTTGATGCTTTATTAAACGTGATAAAAGGTTACAAGCATAAAAAAAAGGGATTAAATTATAAATACTAGAGCAATGTGAAAAAACATGTGTTGGTTTTTATCTTTTAGAAATGACAGACAGAAGATGTATCAACAATTATACAAATAAATAATTGAAAATATAGTCAGAAGGCACTACTGGATAGAACAAAGCGGGTTATTTAAATGAATGTTAACATTAGTTAAGATTAGAACTGTAAACTATTACAAGAAAAAACAACACTCCCCCCTTTAATCTTAAACTAAACACTGCCTGTAAACCCAGTTCTTAATGCAAAATGCATGTTTGGGTCCATTGAACCTTAGTAAGTACATCAGCTATCATTTTTTCGGTTGGATTATACGACACTGAAATGCTTTTCTTCAACTGCTGATGTTTTCTTTTTCTTTGAGGATACCTGCATACAGGCACTTGATTGCCTGCAATTTCCATTTCTTCAGGATTCCCTTAAAAATCCTCATCTTCCGATCTTGATGACATTTCATCTGCTTCATCACGATCTACAAATTTTCCGGACATCACTGTCTTCAGTCTTCAACTTTACAGTAACTTGTTCGATTTCCGAATTCTTCTCTGGTCCTCTTGCTGTATTTTCTTAAGGGCAATCAACCGGCCTGAAAAACAGTCATACGCCTAATTGCGATCATCTGTCGATAAGCTATGTGAAATGGTCATGCTAGAAGACCCCCACTTCTCCGAGCCGGCCGACTAGCCAAGGAGCGTCTACGAGGTCCGAGCTAATCAGTCGCTCTCGAGGCGTTGAGGAAGCAAAGGGCACGCTGCTCCCGTCCGCGGGCGGCTTTACGTGTTTCGCGATCTGAGCTTTTTTGAATGTCCCTTACCGAAAGCGCTGTAAAGTGCGTTCGGCTCGTACGATTGGAGCAGGAAGGAGTCTTGTTTAAATCTCTTTTAGGTTTTTGCTTCTACAGAAAGAGTTCAAATTGAGATGAGATTTTGATTACTAGTAATAATCAGTGTACTTTACACAATATTAAAAATAGTATACAAATAAGGAATAACACCCCATTATATACTTCCTCCAATGTTAGGTTGAGTAGTCAGATCAGCCGCCTTTTTGACAAGTATTTGTTTATTTTTTTTAATCCAATTTGGTAGACCAGGGAATTAGAAGAATAGGGTTCACTTCCCTGCGAATAGGACGCGAGAGCTGCCCTTTCACTTTGCTTTATTTCCGAATTGGAGTAGCCTATCGACAAAAAAGTAACCTCTATACATATCGGAGCAGGGGTATCCATAATGACTGAAAAACTATTTATATTATAATTTTTGTGACCAATCATGCTCTTATTATTTGTTGTTGTTAAATCAGTATTATGCACATAGATACTTTTCATAACCCCCTCATATCAATCTTTCGAGGCTTGTTCAAAATTACGCACAATTTCAATTTTTAATATTACTGTAGTATCCAGGGACGAGGTGTTTCTAACCCGGATTCATACTAATTAATCACTGTCCCCTGTTTAGCCAACTAGTCTGTCATTACGCAGTTTTATTCAGAACCGGACATACGGTCGACATCAAACTACTACACTAGTCAGTTAGCAACACTAGTATCTAGTCAAGTTAGAGAGCGCTTCCGGGAAGCGGGAGCATACAACAATCCCTCTTTACAACAATTAAAATAGTAATACAAATAAGAGTATCAAATATATATTTAAAAATAGAATAACTAGTACATAATGAATTTATGAAGAATGTCAATCAAGTTCTTAAATGTAATCAAATGAAACCACAGAGTATAAGAATTGTCTTTGCTTAGTCTTGGTAACGTATAGGCAATCTTCGTTCCCTCTGCGGCCTGGGTTTCACTGGACCGGTGATCTGGGCTCTCGGGCGGAACGTCAGCTCAAACGACCTCCTGCGTCCATGGTTCTGCACATCTCCATTTTGTAGAGCCTTGTTATTAGGCTCAGAAGGAATTTCAGGTAGGGAACCAAAGTGGGAATCTCTGGTATGGAACCTCTTAAAATGGGTAGAGTTCCGGGTATAGGGGGCCCACGGTCAGGAGTTTTAACGGAAATACTGTTCCGTTCTTTGACACTACTTGGGTAGGGGTGGACAGTAGGGAGTAGTTATTTTGTTAGTTTGTTTTGTTTCATCAAACATAATCTCCTTCCACTATCACATTTTCCCCTTAGCGCGTCGTGATTTATCTGCATATTCCTTCCCTTCCATTTCCTTTCAAGGTCCCGGTCTCTGATTTACCATCATCCACTGTTTTTGCCTCCCAATTTGGGGTAATTGTCTCGGTTTTTCCTACGGTAAAGAAGTTCGGCAGGGCTTACGCCTGTAGTACAATGCGAAGTATTACGGTATAAAATTAGATACTGAAGTAGAATTTCTTTCCAATCTTGTCCTGTTGCTTGTGCAATACGCAGACGTTTAACAAAGAACGATTTGGCCCCTCACCTCCCCGTTAGCCTGCGGCCACAACGGTGTTGTGAAACGTAGATCAATATTATTTCTCCGCAGTATTTTTTGAACTCTTCACTGGCAAATTGGGGTCCATTATCTGACCTAATGGATGAAGGTAAACCAAACCTAGAAAAAATCGGTTTAAGTTTCTCGATTGTTTTCTCGCGGTAATGGACTTCATGATGTCCACTTCAAAGAATCTACTGTAGTAGTCAATAGTGACTAGTAAGTAATGTCCTGATGGTAGGGGTCCTAGAAAATCTACCAGCTATGTCTTGCCAAGGACGGCTTGGCAGTGATGTACGAATAGGCTCCGGAACCATCAGGTGCAGTGACAAGCTGGCAACCATGACAAGTCTTGACAAAGGGTCTCACATTCCCTATCAATCCCCGGCCACCATACCTTAGATCGTAATCTTTGCTTCATTACTGACATTCCCGGATGACCCTCGTGGGCCAATCCATGGTTTGCTGCCTGAGAGCAACTGGCATTATCAAACGATTTCCACGCAAGATGAATTTTTCCTACCTTGCTCATTTCAGTGGCAAATGAAATGAAATGGTTTGCTCGAGTCATCACTCCAAGAACCCGATTCGAGACTACGAGATACAGACTGAAGCTCCATATCAGTTTCAAAAGCATCTTCGATATCCTCCAATCTTAGTGCTACTGGTGTTGAGGGACTGAACTATGATTGAAGACATTTCTCACCTTCAGCATCAAAAGTTGTCTTACATTTCCCGGATCCAACAGCCTAGATAATGGGTCCAGAAATATTAGATTTTCCAGGGCGATGTACAATGTGATAGTTATAGGATTGTAATCTTAACACCCATCGTTCTATCCTAGCACATGGTTTACCTTTTGGGGGACAATATGCATTCGATGGGCTTATTGTCGGTGATCAGGTCGAAAGTATCTCTTCCATACAGGTACATATGAAAATGTTCACAGGTTGTATCTCTCTTATTGATTCGGGGATCAATTCGATTTGGTAAAAAGCGCTTTTCAATATCGAGTTTTCTAAGAATTTTTCTGTCCCTTAGATCAGGGAGTACCTCATCAAAACTTGGTATGTGATTGTTCTCTCTTTCCACCGCAGTATTTGCCTGACGCATGTCAAAAGCAAATCCTGACATCTCCATTACCCTTAGGGACGACCACGAGCTGCGAGGACCACTGCGATGGGCCATCAATCTTCTCAATGATATCTTTGGGCTTCCAACTCTTGAAGTTTAGTTTCTAGTATTCTTTGAAGGGGCACAGGAACTCTTCTCAATGGTTGGTACACTGGTTTCACATCATGGTTAATGGGGAAATTTCATTTGAAAATCTTTCAACTTTCCCAATACAGGCTTAGGCTTATTAGGCCTTTCGATCTGATTCACTTTCAGGCCTATCTTAAAAACTCCTAGTTTTATTGCAGTCTCTTTCCCCAAAAAGTGGCACACCCTTGCCTTTGATTACGTTTGAACAAAGCGCTTACCTTCGGACCGGGTCTTACCTCTACATCTGCTTGGAATTTACCCGGGCAGTCAGGGGGGTTTTTCTACCATATGGAAAGAGTGCCTTACTAGATAATGAAGAGCAGCAGTCAACTTTTTTTTCCTTTAAGCGAGTCCACGTTTCTTCATCTACTACATTACATGTAGCTCCTGAGTCAACCATAACCTCCAAACCAATTCCACCCACCTTGACTTTCAATAGGTCAAAAGAACCGTTCAGCTGGTTAACTCTGGTCACTCCGAAAGCATAGTGCGGCGATCTTTCCGACTCGTCGTCTGTATTGGGAAACGACATTAACTTGTCTAACCTTGCTTTCTCTTTTTTCCTGTGTTTCCTTTTGTGCGTTCCCCTTTTTGTTTACTTTTCTTCTACAGCAAGCTCCAAAGTCCCCCAAACTGATGACACAGATGGCATTCTTTGTTCTTTGCTGGACAACCCACACTACCTTTCATGTGTCCCACATAGCCACATGCAAAGCATTTTATTTTCTTTGACCTATCTAGGCCTAGGCTTACCTTTTTCACTACAGCTTGCTTTTCAGGCAGACCTAGCCCTAGGCCTGAGCTTACCTGCCCCCAGTCCTAGCTCGCGTGGTGGCATCCTCCCAAGATCGAGATGTGTCCAACACAGACTTTTAGGGTCATATCTGGACCTATTTCAATAAGTTTTCTCTTGAGTTGCTTAGAAAAAAACTTGTCCAATATTTGGTCACGCAGGTGTTCATCTATGAGTGTGTCAAACCACAGTGAAAAGCCTGGCGCCTTTAAACCCAACTTCAACTTATCAATAGACTCACCCCCTTGTTGGCTAAGTGCACGGAACTTGATCCTTTCGTAAGGAATATTACTCCTAGGTGTGAAAATTCACAGTCAACGCTGCGACAGCATCCAAATAAACATTGGAACCTCCATCTGCCCCTGCCGCTGGCAGACTGTGATACACGTCCTGTACTCCAGACCTGCTTTATGCAACAACGTTGCCTTCTTTCTTTGAGGGTTTTGTAATATTAGCACTTTCTGCATAATATTCAAATCCCCTAAGCCAACGCGTCCAGCGTTGTCCCACTGTTGTCTGGTCACCCGAGCAGTCGAAAGGCTGCACGCGTTTTCACCGGACATGATTGAACAATTCCGGGTGGTCTAGGCCTATGCAAACTGTTAATATAACTACCTTCCCACCTTCTTTTCAGATGTCGAATGCATTAAATTTTCCCTCCGTCGCCAATGTAGTATCCCCCGGGACGAGGTGTTCTACCTGGATTACATACTAATTAATCACTGTACAATGTTTAGCCAACTAGTCTGTCATTACGTCAGTTTATTCAGAACCGGACATACGGTCGACATCAAACTACTACACTAGTCAGTTAGCAACACTAGTATCTAGTCAAGTTAAGAGAGCGCTTCCGGGAAGCGGGAGCATACAAACAATACCTATGATTGTGATATAACTATTAGATTGTATAGAGTTCACACCTCATATTGGACTAAATTGTTTTTTGTTTTTCGACGCAATAGGCCTACATACATTGCTACACACTGTTAATTTTTGCAACACAGCACAGCACAGCACAGGCGCAAGCCTGCGCACTATTATAATGTGCAAAGTACGAAATAATGACAAAACATTCTAATATACAACTATTCAAAGCCTTGCTTGCAAGTTTTGCCAGGAACTCCTTCCTTTGCACATTCATTTCATATAACTTATATCTAAGTCAGTAGCAGTAGCGGCAGGCCCATAATCAGCGTTGGGACCAGCTTAGGTGGTCGCTGCCTTCCTATGTTTTTATGTCGAAAGGTAATTTACCAGGGGCAACGCTTCCGCAAGATACATCTCCGCCCCCCTCCCCCCCCAACCAACGTGTAAAACTGTATTTTACCTGGCAATGCAAAAAGCAATGGCCCAAGTGTTTAAATTTAAAAAATATTTTATCTATAAAATATTTTAGTCAAGTTAATTGGTTCATTTTAATTATTTCCTTATTTCACGTAAACGCACAATTTTGGTTCGTCTTTGTCCACTTTTC